>QRFJ01003078.1:38716-133049 GCA_006176705.1 Cocos nucifera
CCATCTCTTAGCCTATAAAAAGTTTGCTATTGCCGAGAGAAAAAAAAAAGAGAGAGAGAGAGCCAATAAAAAAAAAAGAGAGAAAGAGAGGAGAGAGGTAGAAAAAAAAAAGAGATTTTTGAGAGAAAAGGAAAGGTTAATATTTTTTTTTCTCTTTCGATAATTCAGAATAGTGATCAAGGAGCTTCTTCTTCTTCACCAAGTTCTCCACACCAAGAGCGATGGATAATAAGATTCACCAAGCTTATTTCATGACTAAAATTTTTTTTACTAAAGATAAGGTGTAGCCATTCTTTTGATGCAATATTTAGTATAATTTATTTTTAATTTTAAATTTTATTCATGAGGAGTATATAAAATCAGATCTTAATACTTTTAGATTACTGACCATCTTCTAATTGATCTGATGAACATAATTATGGACCAAGTACATCTATGTTATTGCTTCTTGATTATATACCTTGTATTTGAATCAAATTAGAATTCATATGCATGCGAAATTTAGTGCGCTTTGGATGCAGCATATTTTAATTAGAGGGTTTTACAAAATTTAATGCATTAATATTTATTTAAATTATAAAGAAAAAGGATAATTAATAAATATTGATAGTTTTTGCTATGCCTGGACCAAAGATAGTGAATAAATTAGAAGACTCCACCATCACATGAAATAAAATTAATCTAATAATCTGAATATTGTATTGACTGAGTTAGTGAACCAATTGCCTTAGTAATCCATTGCTCTTAAGTTTAAAACCCTAATATTACACTCTCTCTATTTCTTAAAATTTTTAATTATTTCTTTATTTTAGTTTCTTTAATTTCTTATCCTCATAAATTGGTCTTCTAAATAAAGCCATAGGAAAGAGCTTTCAGTATTATTTTTCAATCCTCTAGGGATGATACTCTACTCATTTACTTTATTACTTGATGGACTGGTGCACTTGCCATAGCTATAGATTAGCATGCATCAAGTTTTTGGCATCGTTACTGGGGATTGTGTCTAAAACAATATTAAAATTTGATCCTAGCTTTACTTTAGAAATTTTAATTTTTATTATTATTTTTATTATTTTTTAAAAAATTTTTTAGTGTATGACACATACTGGACCATAGTAACTTCTATCTTTAGATCCAAAATTGAAAAGACCATTAGAAGACTACAACAAGAAAAGAAACAGGTAGCTGAAGATCCTAATGGAATCAATCTAGAATTGGATATGGTGACCAAAGGACCATGAAGCTATTCGACAGTACATCATCCATTAATGATTACATCACACCATCTGTAGCTGATGTGCTTCGAGCATTCAAGAGACTGCCTGTGCGCCAACAATTTTGAAAAAAAATCGGTGATGATTAAGATGCTTCATTCATTGTCATTTAGTGGACACATGCATGATGATCCGATGCTATATTTCTAACTTTCTTGAACTTTGTGATACTTTTAAAATAATAGGATGTTGGATGATGCTATTAGATTAAGGTTATTTCCTTTCTCTTTACGGGATAAGCTAAGAGTGGCTTCATTCTCTTCCTAAGGTTCTATCCACAACTTGGGATATCTAGTCCAAAATTCTTAGCCAGTTTTCCACCTTCCAGACTGCCAAGATGCGCAATAATATCACTTCTTACATGTAGATGGACATGAAGACCTATTAGGCTTGGAGCATTTCAAAGAATGCTGAGGAGCTGGCACATCCATAACTATTCGTATTGCTTCAGGTACCAAACTTCTATAATGATTTATCTCCTACTAATATCTATGATTGATGCAGCAGTAGGAGGACCATTAACCAAAAAATGAGGAAAGAAGCCTTCGATCTGATCGATGAGATGGCATCAAATAGTATCAGTGTGATAGGAACGCGATGCCTGTCGTTAAGACACCGTGTTTATCAGTTTAATCCGACTTCTTAAAATTATTGAAATTGCGTAGATAGTAGTGAGTCGGGTCGAATCCACAGGGAAGGTAGTGTTTTTAGATTTGAAATCTTTGATTTTTTTGAAAAGAAAAGAAGAAAAGAAGAATTTTAAGATCAAAAAGTGAAGTCGGAAAATTGAAAAGTAAAAATTAAAAGATGCAGGAATTTAAACTTGGTACTAAGATCTACTAGTTAGATCTTAGCATCTACTTGCAAAGCAATAATTTAAAGTGCAAAATTAAATTATAATAAAAATTAAAGCAAGAAATTAAAATAAAAAAGCAAGAAATTAAAAATAAAAATAAAATTTTTATTAATTAAAATTTTAGAATTTAAATACATAAAATTTAAAAAGAAAAGATAATAAAATAGCCTGATCTCTGATCTTGGATCGGCATTGGCAGAAAGATGGTGTAGAAGCTCGGCTCTTCTTCTCGGCACCCGTTGCTTCGAAGCAGCCTTTAACCCATAGCCTGGCTTCGCCCTGTACCAAAGCTTCACCTTGATCGGAGATATTAATTTCTGATGGCCTGGGGTCCTTTTTATAGAGCTAGGAGGGCTGGATATTTTTTTCTAAAGGCAATATGGGACTAATAGCCTTTGTAATCATAAAAATACAAAGAAATTTGGAATAAAATTTGAATCAAAATAGCTCTGATATGACTCTGGTAAATCTGATAAAATCCAGCCATTCAACAGGAATCCAACGGTCCAAAAATCATCAAAATCGGATGCAGATAAGCTCAGATCGGGTCGGATTAAATTCTGGCCGTTGGATCGCGCTTGATCGAGGAAATCTGGCCGCAAATCGCGCTTCGGGAGTCTTGATCACCGCCGGCAGCGTTCTGGACCGTCGGATCTTCATCACTGGATCGAGTTTTCTGCCGTCGATGGTGATCGCGCCGTGATGCTTAATAGAATTCTGAATAAAATTCTGGAAATCAACCACCAGCCGTCCGATCCATGACCGCAATCAACCGCATCCGTCCGATCGCGCAAATAACTGTTCCCATGGACCGGATGGACCGGCCGCACCGCACACCGCAACCAATCAGCGCCGCTGTTGTCGGACGAAAAGACTGAATTACCCTTGTGAGCCGCGATAAATTTCTGTAGACCCTTAAGGGTCTAGGTCCACCACGTGGCAATCTCTGATTCGCCGGAATTTGCTGAGCTGGCGGTCCACGCCTGGATCGTGGACCGGCTGATGGCTTCAACGGCTGAGTCGGCTTGATGGCTCGGCTTGGCTTGGTGGCTCGGCTTGCGGAGCCGACTGAGCCGTTTTCTTTTTTATTTAATTTTTATTTATTTTATATTTTTAAAAATTCATATCTTTTTCATTTTAGCTCCGTTTTACTTGAAATTTATTTCGTTGTGATCAAAAAAATGAGCTCTTTCTATTGATAATAAAATTTTATTTTTTAATTTTTATTAATTTTTATTATTTTTTAATTAATTTTTTAATTAATAAAAATATGAATTTTTCAAAAATTATATATAAATTGATTATTAATTTTTAAAAATTAATATCAATTAATTGATAAATTAATACTTTTATTGGTGAATTTATTATACTTATCACACCCCCCAACTTAAGCTTTGCTCGTCCTCGAGTAAAGAAAGAATTTAGTTTTAAATACCTTTTAACTTTAGAGTTTCGAATTTTACCTAAGCAATTTTCAAAATGGCCATTGATATTCAGTAGAGCTTAAATGAGATATATCATTGGGGTATTAATACTTATCAATAGAAAAATTAAGTAAAGAACATTAAATTTTTCAGAACTTTTTCTAAATTATTTCCACTTTTATCTCTGATTTGTCTAAACTTTCATATAGGCAGGTGTATTGCTACTTCCATCCTTCATTTATTAATTTTTATTTTCACATTGCCCACTTTTTGACGCGAATATCATTGCTTACTTAGGCAACGGGACCCGGTTACTCGGTGGGAAACCAATGTTTTTTTTTTTTTTTTTTTTTTTTTTTTTTTTTTTTTTTTAACGTTGTACCACTATTGAGTGTCTTAACTCCTTAAGCTTTCTATTTGATCCATGTAGCGAGTCTTGGGCCAATGACTCCCAAACCAGTTGGCTTTAGGGCACTAGGTATAGAATACCCCTCGGGCTTACTAGCTCGAATCAAATAGGCTACGAGTTAAGACTAGCTTTACAACGAGCTTCTTTGCCCTTCCCACCTTTTGATGCGAAACTCAATGCTTGCTTAGGCAAAGAGGCCCGGTTACTCAGTGAGAAGTACTTGGAAACTATTTTATTAAAATAAATTTTTATATGAAGAAACGTATAGTTACCTACACAAGCCTATAAAAAGTAGACTTTTCTTTGATGCTAGTAAAATAATTAGAAATGCTCCAAGAAAAAAAATTTTTATGTTCTGGACTTAACTCTTTATTGAATTTTCTTAATACTTGATTCCTCAATATCTCACAGATTCTCTGATCTGTGCATCAATTTTCTTTTTTTAAAATGCTTAGTTTTAATTCGATTCTTAAGCATAATCAAGTATCTAAATACTAAATACTAACTTTTTCGAGGACTTAAAATTTTAAAATTTTTATTTTTCTCCCTCCCCCCAACTTAATCGACATTGTCCTCAATGGAGAAGAGAAAAAATAAAGGATGTAATAAAGAAATGGAAGAATACTAACCAGTATATATATATTTTTTATTTTTATTTATTTATTTATTTATTTATTTTTTTTATTTTATTTTTTTTTTTTGGTCCAGCACATGCCTTTACAAATTTGAGCTCTCCCTCCAACTTATTCAAATTATCCTAAAAAAAAAATAAGATAAATTAGATAAAAACTAAATATTGGGTTGCCTCCCAACAAGCGCTAAGTTTACCGTCTTCAGCCAGACACAATGTAGCTCACTATCCTATGTCGAATATTGGATTGACAAATTCCAATGGTTTTGGATTGCCAATCTCAGAAAGTTGATTTTGATTTTTAATCCCATTATTGATATATTCACTGTTAATTTTTGGGATATATTTTATGATTCCATTCTCAGACCCATGTTTATTAAGAATTTCTCCTATTTGTTTCTTCTAAAATGCTCATGAATGGAGTTTTAGGAGTTAAGTTTGATTCAATGGGTGCTGGAATGGTGACTAAAGGCGGTTTTAATTCTGGAGGTAAATTAATGTGATCCTGCTTAAACAACTCCATTGACATTTCATTACATGCCTTTTGATTTTTATAAGAAGAACCAGCTTCTAGGGTTGAAGGGAATAGGACATTAGGTTTATAAGTCTCGGGTAAATCATCTATTCTCTTTTTCCCTATTTCTATCTCATTTAAATTGGAACTAGCATCAGTACTAATTCCTGGCTTGGGTTCTTCTATGTGGTTAGTCTCAGTACTAACCAATTCCTCTAAATTTTTCATTTTGGCTAGCATCAGTACTAGCCTCTCTCACCTGGTCTTGGTATGGGTCCATAAGAATCCTATAGCTTTTAAGTTCAGGAATTACTTTGGTATTCTCAAATTGGAGATTCTTAGATGAAACATTAGATTGATAATTTAATCCAGGTGGTTGGTGGTCATTAGGTGGGTTATTTGAAATTGGTAGGTTAGGTAGTTGATCTAGTTCTCTCCTCATGTTAGACTCAACTAATTGTCCTATTTGAGCTTCTAGTCTGGCGATAGATTGCTGTTGAGTTAGAATTAATTATTGAAGTTGGTTAAATCTATCATCAGCTAGATTGATCTGTTGAGGAGGTGGGTATGAAGGCTGATTATAATATGATGGCTGGTTAAACTGACTAGGCTGACCATTATTATAGGCATAATTTTGATAATTTTGCTCAAGTGAAATTTGGATCTGAGCCTGAGTCTGTTGGGATGTCCAAGAAAAATTAAAGTTACTCCAATCTGAATTACATGAATTTGAAAATGGGTCACTAATCAATTTGGAGTATCCTTGAGTAGCTTGAACTTGTTCTTGGATAAAATATGGAAACTGTGCAGTCATAGGATATTCACTTACATGATGGGTTGGACTAGCACAGATTGAATAATTCTCCTGATAATTAGAAGATGATGTGAATTGTGTAGGAGATTGTTGACCTAGGGTTAGGAGTTGATCTATTTTCTGAGCAAGAAGGTCAACTTTACCTAATTTTTGGATAATTAGATTCATATTAGCCATTTGATTATTATATTTAATGTGAATCAACCATTCAATTATGTTCAACTAAATCAGAAAAAAATGATTTCCTACCATGCATGTATTAGTGTAACCCTAATGTATGGTTTAAAAATTTTTAGAATATTTTTTTTTTAATTTATTATTATTATTATTATTTTATTATATTAAAAATTAATTTTTTTTAATTATTTTTATTTATTAATTTTAATTTAATTTAATTATTAATTTTTAGTTAGTTTAATTTTTATTTTATTTTATTTTTAGAGGAGAAAGGAGAAGAAAGAAAAAAAAGAGTTCTAAAGAAGAGGTCCTAAGGAGTCCTAAAATTAAGAAGAAAGAGAAGAATTAGGTTTAATTAGGTTTGATGTTGGTTAGCAATCAAGTTGGTCAATCAATCCTGATTAAGGGTTATCCTAGATCTAGACAGCTCCTAACTGTCAAGGTCACCTTCAAGCCTTCCAAGTGTAGGATTAGCCAATCAACTGGCCAGATAAGTGTAAGATCGGTGGGAGTCCCCCCATTGCTTGCCTTAGACACCAATTATGCTTGGCCAGGTAAGCGAACGGAACTAATTAAAAACCACCTTTCTTCGGGCCCAATCGTCCCTGAACCACTTTCCTAGACACCAGTTAAATTAACTTATCCTAACCCGGTTTAACTCTTAGGATTCCTTGTCCTATTGAGCTCGAGTTCCTAGGGTTGATGTCTAATTGATTTTAAAATTAAAGGCTTAGGTCAATGCAGGATGCTGATTGGTTGTTTATGGGCTAAGAAAGGGTGATCAAATCCCCACCTTATCTTGTTTAATTGGGTTGTGCCCTTAATTTGATTTAATATGATATGCAAAAAAAAAAAAAAAAAAAAAAAATTCAATCAAAGGGTTCTATGCAATTTAAATTAGATGCATGTAACTAATTATATTCTGAAAGGCTTACCTTGCCTCCAGCAATCACCAAAAAAAATAAAAATAAAAATAAAGATAAAAATAAAACTAATATGATGCATGCTCTAAACAATTAGGGTTTCTAATCTTATCATGAGGCTTTTAATTATATTTAAATAGATATTTTTTTAAATTAATTTAAAAATAAAATAAATAAATAAATAAATAAAAAGAAAAGAGGACTAGGGTTAGGATTGATCTCACCAGGCAAAATTTCTGATTCTTTTTATTCTTTTTTCTTTTTCTGCAAAATAATAATAAAAAAAAATTAGCAAGAAAATAGAAATTTTATTTATAATTTATTTATAAAAAAATCAAAGAGATCAAAAATTTAATATCTGAGCCTTCCCCGGCAACGGCGCCAAAAACTTGATAGGAACGCGATGCTGTCGTTAAGACACCGTGTTTATCAGTTTAATCCGACTTCTTAAAATCATTGAAAATGCGTAGATAGTAGTGAGTCGGGTCGAATCCACAGGGAAGGTAGTGTTTTTAGATTTGAAATCTTTGATTTTATAAAATAAAAAGATAAAAAAAGAAAAATTTCAAGATCAAAAGTGAAGTCGGAAAATAAAAAGCAAAAATTAAAAGATGCAGAGATTTAAACTTGGTACTAAGATCTACTAATTAGATCTTAGCATCTACTTGCAAAAAAAATAATAATTAAAGTACAAAAATTAAATTACAATAAAAATTAAATGTAAGAAATTAAAATACAAAAATAAAATTTTTATTAATTAAAATTTCAGAATTTAAATACATAAAATTTAAAAAGAATAAAATAGCCTGATCTCTGATCTTGGATCAGCATTGGCAGAAAGATGGTGTAGAAGCTTGGCTCTTCTTCTCGGCACCCGTTGCTTCGAAGCAGCCTTTAACCCATAGCCTGGCTTCGCCCTATACCAAAGCTTCATCTTGATCGGAGATGTTGATTTCTAGTAGCCTGAGGTCCTTTTTATAGAGCTAGGAGGGTTGGATATTTTTTTCTAAAGGCAATATGGGACTAATAGCCTTTGTAATCGTAAAAATACAAAGAAATTCGGATAAAATTTCAATCAAAACAGCTCTGATACGACTCTGCTAAATCTGATAAAATCCAGTCGTTCAACAGGAATCCAACGGTCCAAAAATCATCAAAATCGGATGCAGATAAGCTCAGATCGGGTCGGATTAAATTCTGGCCGTTGGATCGCGCTTGAAATCTGGCCGCAAATCGTGCTTCGGGAGTCTTGATCACCACCGGCAGCGTTCTAGACCGTCGGATCATCGCCTGGATCGAGCGCTGCCGTCCGATGGTGATCCGCGTGATGTTTGTATCTGAATAAAATTTGGAAGCAACCACAGCCATCCGATCCTGACCGCAAACAACCACATCCGTCCGATCGCGCAATAACTGTTCCCATGGACCGCGTGGACCGGCCGCACCGCACACCGCAACCAATCAGCGCCGCTGTTGTCGGACGAAAAGACTGAATTACCCTTGTGAGCCGCGATAAATTTCTGTAGACCCTTAAGGGGTCTAGGTCCACCACGTGGCAATCTCTGATTCGCCGGAATTTGCTGAGCTGACGGTCCACGCCTGGATCGTGGACCGGCTGATGGCTTCAACGGCTGAGTCGGCTTGATGGCTCGGCTTGGCTTGGTGGCTCGGCTTGCGGAGCCGGCTGAGCCGTTTTCTTTTTTTATTTAATTTTTATTTATTTTATATTTTTAAAAATTTATATCTTTTTTATTTTAGCTCCGTTTTACTTGAAATTTATTTCGTTGTCATCAGAAAAATGAGCTCTTTCTATTGATAATAAAATTTTATTTTTTAATTTTTATTAATTTTTATTATTTTTTAATTAATTTTTTTTAATTAATAAAAATATGAATTTTTTAAAAATTATATATAAATTGATTATTAATTCTTAAAAATTAATATCAATTAATTGATAAATTAATACTTTTATTGGTGAATTTATGATGCTTATCACAGTGGCAGATAGAATGCATGATGCCAAAAAGACTAGCAGCTGTGCAGGGAGTAGATTGCGTGCCAACCTTACTAGCTGAAATTGCAGCCCTTAGAGTCGAAGTCAATAATTTGAAGGGAATAGCTATGCATGTTCAGAGCATCACCTGTGACCTGTGTGGAGGAGGACACGATACGAGCAATTATCAGACAGATAATCCTTTTGCCAAAGCAACTGATACAACTAATTATGTTGATAATTTTTTTAGGCCGCAACAAAATAATCCCTACTCCAACACATATAATTAAGGATGGAGGCAGCACCCAAATTTCTCATAGAGTAATCAAAATGTAGCATAACAGCCACCCTTGGGATTCCAAGTACCTGAAAAGAAGTCCAACATGAAAGAGCTGATGGTCAAATTCCTGGAAAACTAAGAAGCAACTATAAAAAATTTAGAAGCCAAACTTAGACAGGACCAAGCAGCAGTAATTCAAAACTTAGAGATGCAAATAGGTCAAATGGCTAAGATAATCTCTAAGAGACCTCAGGGATCCTTGCCCAGCAACACGAAGACCAATCCAAGGGAGCAAGTCAGTGCTATCATCCTAAGAAGTGGTACAAAGCTAAAGGAGCCACATCAAAAGAAAGAGACTGAAGAGCCAACTATAAATAAGGAACCATCAACTAAAATTCGTTAGTCACTAAAACAACCAGTAGATGGATGGTCTCCAGGTATACAATTTGCGGACCCAAATGTGAAGCCCTATGTGCCACCACTACCATTCCTAGAGAGATAAATACAGCATCCAGATAAGAAATTTTTTAACTTTTTTAAAATATTAAAAAATTTACATATTAATATTCCTTTTGTAGATGCTATCACTCAAATGCCCAGGTATGCCAAGTTTCTCAAAGAAATCCTCACAAATAAGAAAAAGCTGAAGGAGCATGAGAGAATAAATTTGAATGAAGAATGCTCAGCAATACTTCAAAATAAATTACCACAGAAGCAAAAAGATCCAGGGAGTTTTACTATCCCTTGCATTATTGGTGATTGTAGTTTTGATAAAGTTTTATGTGATTTAGAAGCAAGTATTAATCTCATGCCTTTTCCTATTTTTAGAAAGCTGGGTCTAGGAGAATTGAAGCCTACCACTATTACTCTTCAATTAGCTAATAGATCCATCAAATATCCAAGAGGTATAGTGGAGGATGTCTTGATAAAGGTAAGTAAGTTTATTTTTCCTATTGATTTTATTGTTCTTGATATGGAAGAAGATTATGATGTACCCCTTATTTTAGGAAGACCCTTTTTAGCTACTGGAGGAGCCTTAATAGATGTTCAACAAGAAAAATTAATTCTTAGAATCCAAGACAAATAAGTTATTTTTAATGTTTTCAAAGATACTAAACATCCCGATGATAATCAAACTTGTTTTCTAATTGATATTATTGACAATCCGTTATATGAGAATTCTGTAGAAAATAGATTTGAGACTATAAAGCTAACAATGTCCAATTGAAAGAGGGCTCGACCAAACATGAAAGTATTCCAATTGAAGTGGCACCAGATTGATCCACTTTAGAACTCAAAGAAAGTCAAGCTGAAGACTATATAAATCAAAACTACTAGATAGGTTGTTTCTTTTCTTTTTAGTTTTGATCATTTTTCTTTTCTTTTATTTTTTAGCAATTTATGGTTACTTTTTTACTACTTTGGTGTTTATTTTTAATTTTGCAGAGAAAAATCAATGAGAGCTCAAGCAAAATTTCAAAGCTTTAAAGAACCAGACTGAGCCAAATCAGGTGTATTCCTTCCTATCCTTTATTACACCCTTTATTTTTCTTTCTCCTTTAAGACAATGTAGAATAAGTTACAAAAAAAAAAAATACCATGTGTCAAGAAGAAAATCTTGAGCAAGATAGATTGGATAAGTGATAAAAGATAGAATTATTTTTTAATGAATGTAACGAGTTAAAGAAGTAGATTAGTTGGTCGACTTTTAGTAGCCTACTTAGGTCATTAAAAGACTATTAGCACTTCTAATTGCATATGCACACTAACAAGACAAAGTAGGTATTGATTATAAGGCCAACTGATGATTCAATTATCATTGAAAATTGGTAATTAATATACATTCTAATCAAAGAAACTTGAATTTAAGGAAAGAGCTACCTACCTAAAAATAAAGTGCAAAAGATAGAGTACATGTAGACTACCCAAAGCCTAATAACTGGGTCTCTCCACCTAGGTGAAGTATGAAAATTCACATAAAATGGTGAAGGAAAGGCCAGGATGCTCAGCACAGTAAAAAGAAAATAAATAAATAAAGGACAGTGTGAAAGCTATCTTAATTTAGGAGTATAAATTTGAAAATGTATAGAAAATTGACCAAAATAGGTGATAAGAGAGGATACTTTTGTTCTTTTAATTTAACACTAAAATGCTAAAGTTAGTCATCACGAACATAAGTGCTATAGATCTTTGATGTACTCCAAGAAAGTTTTTAATCATATTGACTGAAAAATTTGCTTTTGAAGCTCAATGTTTAATTAGTAGTATTTTCTAAACTTTTTGACCTTTAGTCCTAGATTTTATCTTTGTGATGGATAATATTATTGAAACATGGTATTAAATAAAACATTGCTAAGTGACTAGCAATGACTAAGTTGGGGGGTGTGATAAGTGGTAAAAATATATTAATAAAAGTATTAAATTATAAAATAAATTAATTTATTTCTTTAGAAATTAATATTTTTATTAATCTTATGCAGGAAAGAAGGCCATCAATATGAAGATCTTATTTTTCTGGTTCAGATGAAATAAATTTCAGGCAAAACAGACTTCAAACGAGCCCGAAATTGAATTTTTTTAAAAAAAAGAAGCCGGTCCAGTTCAAACTGATTCAAAAAAATTGGCTCAGCAGACTGCCCGGTTAGATCACACCCAGCAGACCGACCCACTGATGCAGCGCTGATGCTAGGCTGACGTCTACATTTTTTGCGGTGCATGATGGACCGATTTAAGGGCATTTTGGAGATTTCACATGGAGAAGCGCACTCCGATTGGCTGAAGAATGCGACGGTCCATGCAACATTGAGCTCGCGCATGGTCTACAAAGGATAATTTGAGAATTTTGTCTGATCCGACGAGCGCCTTTCACTGGAATTTGATCGGACGATCGAAATGCTTGCATTGACGAACGGCATCAGCAGCTTCCGATCGAGATCCAACGGCTGACATTCATCCCCACTTTAAAACTAAAGATCAAAAGCTTTCCTGTGCACGATCTGATGGCCAAGATTCAATCGAACGATTGTTCTGATGGCTACCATGAATTCTGACTTGATCTAGGATATTTTAAAGGATTTTTAAGTAATTTTTGGATCGTTTGATGGACATCCAATGGTCAGAATCATCCAGGGTCCTAATTTGACATATATTAAGAGTTTTAAACCTAATTTCAATAGAATTTCGATGGAAAACCATCTCTTAGCCTATGCTGTTGTCGAAGAAAAAAAAAAGAGAGAGGAGAGATAGCAAAAAAAAGAAGAAAAAGAAGAGAAAGAGAGGGGAGAGGTAGAAAGAGAAGAGAGATTTTTGAGAGAAAAGAAAGGGTTTTTAATTTTTTTTCTTCTTGCAACAATCAAAACAGTGATCAAGAAGCTTCTTCTTCTTCACCAAGTTCTCCACACCAAGAGCAACGGACAATCAATTTCAGCAATTAGACAGTCTAATTTTTTTATATTTTTTATTTTATTTACTATTTTTGAATTTATTATCATGAACTAAATTTTCTTTTACTAAGGCTAAGGTGTAGCCACTCTTTTGATGCAATATTTAGTATGATTTATTTTTAATTTTAAATTTTATTCATAAAGAGTATATAAATCTGATCTTAATGCTTTTAAATTACTGGCTATCTTCTAATTGATCTGATGAACATAGATGTTACAGACCAAGTACTCTATGTTATTGCTTCTTGATTATATACCTTGTATTATGAATCAAATTAGAATTCATATGCATGCAGGAATTTTAGTGCGCTTTGGATGCAGCGTATTTTAATTAAAGGATTTCACAAAACTTAATGCATTAATATTTATTTAAATTATACTTGAACCAAAGGATAATTAATAAATATTGATAGTTTTGCTATGCCTGGACCAAAGGATAGTGAATAAATTAGGAGACTTCACCATCACATGAAATAAAATTAATTTAATAACCTGAATATTGTATTGACTGAGTTGGTGAACCGATTATCTTAGTAACCCATTGCTCTTAAGTTTAAAATCCTAATAATTACACTCTCTCTATTTTCTTAAAATTTTTAATTATTTTTTTATTTAGTTCTTTAATTTCTTATTCTCATAAATTGGTCTTCTAAATAAAGCATAGGAAAGAGCTTTTCAGTACTTATTTTCTAATCCTCTAGGGACGATACTCTACTCATTTACTTTATTATTTGATAGACTGGTGCACTTGCCATAGCTATAGATTAGCATGCATCATGTGGCTAGATCCAAAACCCCAGGCAATGGCAGATCATCGATAGGATAAAAGTAGTTTACCCTAAAGGTAACATATGATGTTCCTAATTTTTATTTTAATTTTATTTTTTATATCAGATCATTAGGATTATATCTGAAAACTCTCAGATCTAATCAAGTTTCATAGAAAATTATTTAAAAATTTTAGTATAGATCTGATCTGATCAGATCGACCCTATGGCGTAAAACTAGTTTTTCCTTCAATCTAATGGCATGTGTTAGCTTGAATTATTAGCCACCTCAATATAGAACTGGATCGACCCAATCGGCCAGGTAACTAAGATTAGTGGGAGGGATATGCCACTAACACAATGTTGATGCATCTAGGTCGAGTAGCTCTCAATTAAAAATCATCAGTTGAATCTATCAGATTTATCATAGATATCAATTTGTCTGACCAGAACTGATCGGGTTAGCCTATAATCCAGGCTCCAACCACGGAGCCAGATTAGGTCTTGAGGTGGTTGACCATGTATGGCTATGAGTCGGCCTTGATCATAACTTACATCTAATGGGCTGGTCAATTTAAGCACTCTTCATCCCACCTAACCAACTCTTGATTTGGTTTGATTTATTAGAAAGGGAAGGACAGATTACATGCATGTATTTCAAAACTATTTTAAAATCACAACGGAATAAAATAGATTAACTATTTTTATCATACATTAAAAAAAATCTAAAACCTTCTTTATCATGGATCTAAGACATATGAAATCCAAAAGTAATTTATGAGATCAGATCTCATACCTTATCGTGGGTCGAAGAACTCCACAACCGATGATCAAAACTTGATAGGTTCCTGAAGCTGCATAAATGCCCGGCCTCTACAAGTATCCACATGGGATTCAATCTGATCCAAGACTTGTCTATCTTTCAGAGGTACTAACTCCCTTGCAGAAAAGATCTTTTGATGATTGATTTGAACCTTCTTCAGATCTGAAAGATGATCTTCAGTTGAAGAAGCAGTGGAGGAAGAAGAAAAGGCAGCAGCAGCACAACTTTCTTCCTTGGAGTGCCACACCTTGTATCAATGGAGTTTTTCCTTCAAACTTGAAAGGAAGGATGCCAAGAAGTCCCTCTCTTAGCTAATGGTTGGCCAAATTTTGTTCAGATTGAAAAGACCTCTTAGAGACATCCCAAAGATAAATCATTTTAAGGGGGTGCCTAGTAGAGTCCTAATAAAGTCAAAGTCTATCAAAAATTTAAATTAAAATTAAAACTTATCCATATCCAAATGAGATGATAAGTGGTCGACCAAGAGGTGGAAAATTGAAAGAAATCTCATGCAAATCTAAAATTTACATGAGAAGAGAAGAGAAGGGGCGTTGACAATGGATGGTGCATGGAAGAGTCCCTCACAAAATGAACTCTAGGGTTTTGGATTAAGCCTCAAACCAAAAATAATATAGTTTAAATCCAAACACCTGATTGGACCTAATCTAATTAGATCACTAATTAGATTAAATTCTAATCTAATTAAGATTTAATTAAATCCAAATTTAAATCAAATAAAAAATTGATTCTATGACAATTGAGTCATCTTATAACTCAATTAAACCAAACCCAATTCAAGTCAAACTAAATCCAATTCAATATGACTTGACTTAAAACTTATTTCTTAATACAATTAAGTCTAATTAGTAATCAAATTACTAATTTATCCTTCTTGAGTTAATTATCAATCATATTGATAATTATATCCTTAATAATTCATAATCGTTGATCAATCATCGAATCAGACAGAAACCTCTTTTGTGTGTGACCCTGTAGGTTCTCTTATATCTGATAGTGAGATATATTATAATCTCAATCAAAATATCATCAAAACTTCTTTCGATGGATTGAAAAAATTTTAACACTATCCATCGAGAATCATCGATCATCAAGATGATGCTCGTGGGTCCCATAATCCACCAATGATACCTAGCAGTATGTAGTGGCAATTCAGTAGAATGAAAGTATGAACCTCTAGGTATAGTTATCATATAATGCAGTCTTTCTATTAAAAATTCTAACTTGGCTGAGGGTATGGACAGCTCGTCAAACCCCATCATCAGTCATATGCAAGATTGGTTCGATTTAAGTTCTTTTGTGAATCTTATGGAAACTCGTTTCTAGTATTCACCTTTCTTTGGCCAAAGACTTAGTGAACTTAGTCTCACGAATCACATAGGATTATATCTTTTCTACTAAGATCGATAGATTTTATCTAAGTGCATCCTACTCTCAATAGTGAATCCGAACCCACCATAGCCAATATATACAGCAAGGATTCTAATGGCTAGGGACCAAGTAGACGTGCAGTCAAACTATAACAGCCTTACTGCAAATAGCCAATGCACCATAGGTCAATGGACTAGTCATACCACTACAGCATCGAGAATACCACTTACGAGTAAGTAGACATCCAAGTGATTTCTCATAATGATCATGCTCAGTGCAAGTTGTTCTCTAACAATCACCTGCATTATCATCCTAGTGTCACCACACTACAAACTCAAGACTCATCTGCCCGTGAAGGAGGTGATCATGCACCAATCTAACTTGATCAATTACTGTCCTCCATGATGATCCTTCAATTGAAAGCTTTTAGAAATTAACCACTAATAGTGTATGTCTCAAATTTTCAATATCTTGAGAATATGCAAAATCATCTTTATAAATTTCTAGGACAAATCGTGGACATATAAACATGATGGAAATAAGAATGCCCTTTATTAATAATAAAAATTTTATAAGTTCAAATACAAGTCCTGAAAAATAAATGTGTCTACCAACAATTGTCTTTCTAGGGCATACATCCAACAAACTCCTACTTGACCTAAAGCCAACTAGCAATAATCTTGAGACCCATCCTTTCAAGGTGAGCTTTAGTCTTCAGCTGGCTTAGAGGCTTTGTCAGTGGATCCACCATATTTTGTGTAGAGTCGACTCTCTGCATCTTGATGAATTGCTTCTCGAGATATTCACATACAATGTGAAATCACTGTTCAATGTGCTTGGACTTCTGATGAAACCTAGGCTCCTTAGTAAGAGCTATGGCACCATTATTGTCGCAGTGCAATGCAATAGCATCTGATGACATCACACCCAACTCTGTAATGAATTTCATGAACCAGAAGGTTTCCTTAGTAGCTTTAGAAGCAGCGATGTATTTGACTTCTGAGGTCGAATATGCAATGATCGGTCATTTAAAACTTTTCGGCTAACCGATCCACCATTACATAGAAAATACATTCGGATGTAGACCTTTTATCATCGACATCAGACATGAAGTCCAAATTAGTGTATCCTTTTCGGGGATAGTGTCCCAAAGCTAATCATCAGCCTATTGATGATTGAGCTATTTTATGTAATTATATCTAAATTATTAATTAAATAAAAATTATTTTGACTTTTTTGTCATAAATCTTTCATCTTCTAATGAACTCCTGTCTATTGTGATGAATTCCTTAGAACTATTTAGAACTGATAAATAAGAATTTATCATTTTAGTCCTTAAAATAGTTCGTGATCAAATGATACGTTATTACCAAGGATGATAATGTTTATCGAGTATAGGTCATTGTGTGCCATATAGATTGATTATCCTCTTAACCAAGGAGTGTGGAGACACTAGTATGGCATGTAGATGAGATATAGAGGTACATCTACACTGAACGTGACCAACTCCAGAGTTTTTCTACTATCAAGGATTACTCTAATGGAATATAGGCTTAAGTATTCCTCCAATATGAGATCACCATGGTTACTTCCAAGCAACTCAATATGCTTTGGTGTCGGACTACGTGAATTTCCAATTTAGTGATGGAAGGTTTCTAAGCATCGTCATGTACTTGAGTCGGTGCATGAGTCAAGATGGGATTGACCACTCCTGATCATAGGAGCTGTGTTCAATAGTATTTTAATTAAGCAAATCCTTGGCTAGGGTAGTTCTTATGAGGGATCATAGGACTAATTGCTTTGAGACACAATTTGAATGTATCCTCTAGGATTAATAGTTAAATCCTAGGTTATCCTATGCATAGAGATCAAAGGGGTGTGTTATGTGGTAACCATATTCGTGTAGATTTTCAATGCTATAATTGCACTATTCGACCTATCCAGATATTGGCTACCATTGCTAGATGGTCACTTCAATTAATATAGAAAATTAGTTTCTATGCTACTAATTTAGGTTTGAACCTGTGGGGTCACACATACTAGAGGTTCCTACCCAATCTAATGGCTAAACTGAAGGAAAATCCTGATTTCCTGGGGTCAGGTTCATTCAGATCTGATTGGATCGAGAGGCATATTTTAAAAAATTTTCTCTTAGATCCTAATTAGATCTGACATTTTTTAGATCTAATTTTATGATTTGGTAATCAAGAAAATTAAATTAAATCAAATCTAAATTAATTTTAGTTTGATTTTGGGTAATCTGATTACCCGTTGATGATTGTGCTGAAGCCTTGAGGTTTTGGATCTAGCCATGCAAGCACCTAGCCTCTACCAGTATCCACTCAGGTTGGATCTGGAGATCTTCTCCTTCTTTATCTTATCACCAAAAATCAGATCTGGATCTGATTTGGAGAATCTTCGAAACTCCTTTCGAAGATTTGCTGTCATCTCTGCAGCAATGCTGCCTACTTTCTTTCTCGTTAGCCTTTTCTTACCTGAATCGCACTAATCTAAAGGCCCAACATCCTTGAGCGTAGAGAGGAGAGAGAGGACCAAAAAGGTGGCATGGAGGAGGGAGAGGAGTAGCCTTGGGGCGTGGCTAGGAGAGATGTCTCTAAAAAGTGGGCGCAAATAGGTCCTTATATAGATCCTGCTGCATCATGCAGTGCCACATCACCCCGGCCAATCACATTGCTTCGTTCAATCAGATCTAAATCTGATTGGTGGGATGACATCACCTGATCTAATCAGATGAGAGATCCATAGATTCATCCTAAGGTGGCGCCTAAGATTGGTCAAAGTCTATAGGTGAGGGTCACAAGTTTGAATCCAAGAAGCAACTTGGAGTCCTATCTGTATGGGACTCCAAGTGTCCCTATACATGGGCGCATGCCATCCTATGCATGTGCCCCTTTCTTTCCAATTTTCAGGAAGGGGACAAGCCCCTATCTACTCTCCAATAAGTTCATGACACATGGGCAGATGTCCAATGGTCAAAGGTCAACATTTGACCAAAGTCAAAGGACAAGAATTAGCAGGTGATGAAAAATGGCAGGTATTGTCTCAAATTTATCTCATAAATTAAGACAATTCTTTTCTGACCTGAACAAGCTTCAGTCAGATCAGGTAAAGGTACCTGAGTGAGCACAAACATATTTGGCTTAGTCGAGATAATTTTTAATGATAGAAAAAGGAGAATGTTAGGCTCAATCGTGTGCTAGCACGATTTCCTTGAACCTAATTGAATCTAATTCAAATCAATTGAACTAGATTAGTCCAATTGATGATATCCAGATCCAAACCCTTATTTGTGTGACCCAGTTAGTTTCAATTTTGTATGGTAATGGGATATGTAGTGATCTCCATCATCAACATCATCGAAACTCCTTTCGATGGATCAAAACTCTTTTGATTCAGATAACTAGAATGATTGATCATCTAAGTCATTCTAATTGCTCCCAAAATCCACCAGTGACACCTAGTAGTATATGGTGGCAACCCATCAAAACTGAAAATGAACCTCTTGGTGAAGCTACTTGTGTGATTAAGTTCTTCTATCTTGAGCTCCGATCAGATTAGGGTTAAGGTGAACTCATCAAACCCTAATTTTTGTTATATGATTTAATCATTCGATTCAAGTCTGATGTGAAAATCTTAATAGAAACTCTTTCTATTATTTCACTTTATGTCATGGCCATGGGCTTATGGACTTGATTCTCATGATCATGATAGGGCTGCTCCTCATCCATCGAGGTAGATAGATTCCATCTTGGTGCAATCCAATTCCTACAATGAACATGCTATAGCCAACATACACCTTAGGATTCCAAATGGCTAGGAGACCGAGTCATGGTGTAGTCAAACTATAACACCCTCAAGGTGAACTGCCGATGCACCTCAGGTCAAAGAACTAGACACACCACTGCAGCTTCGAGTCAATCATCGATGAGAAGCTAGACTTCCTTATGACTACTCGTGGTGGTTATACTCAATGCCTCCATTCTCTAATGAGTACCTATACTCTCGCTTCGGTGTCTCTACACCGTATACTCAAGACTCATTTACTATAAAGAAGCGATTGTATGCTAACCTTCTGGATCAATCACCATCCTCATGATGATCCTACGGTCAGGAGCATTTTATGAGTTAATAATGAAGATTCTTGTCTTAAATTTTCAACTCTTGAAAATAAGAATTATCATTACCATTAACTCAAGGGATGTATCACAGACACTAAATACACAAATATGATAGAAAATAATTAATTTTATTATTTATAGTCAAAATTATAATTTTGCCCTTAGAAGTGTATTACAAGTGTCAGCCAATTCTGGCTTCTAGGGCACACATATCTAACAAACTCCCACTTGACCTAAAGCCAATTGGCTATAAATCTAAGTTCCATCTTCTCAAGGTGGGCTTCGATCTTTTGCTGGCCCAACAACTTTGTAAGTGGTTCCACCGCATTGTCTGCGTAGTCAACTCTCTTGACCTCGATGTTACCCTTCTCGAGCTAATCGTGGATGAGGTGGTATTGCTGCTCGATGTGCTTGTATTTTTGGTGAGACCTCGACTCCTTAGTAAGGGCTATGGCACTATTGTTGTCCCAATACAGTGGAATGACATCTGATGGCATTACTCCGATCTCTGCAGCGAACTTCTTTTACCAAAATGCCTCCTTCGCAGCACCTGATGCAGCGATATATTCTACTTTGATGATGGAATCTGCTATCACTGTCTACTTGAAACTTTTCCAACTGACAGCTCCACCATTGCACACAAATAGACTTCCAGATATCGACTTTCTATCATCTACATCGGACATAAAATCTGAGTCCGTATACCCCCAAACTTGGAGTTCTCCATTGCCAAAGACCAGTAACAAATCCTTAGTTCTTTTTAAGTACTTAAGGATATATTTCACAGAAGTCTAGTGTTCTTCACCTGGATTCGACTGATATCTGCTCGTGACACTCACGGCATGGGCTATATCAGGTCGTGTACATAACATGGCATACATGAGGCTCCCTATTACCGAAGCATAAGAGATCTTGCTCATGCGTTCTATTTCCTCAGGTGTGCTAGGGCACATCTTCTTGGAAAGATGAATGCCATGCCTGAAGGGTACTAAACCCCTCTTAGAGTTTTCCATACTAAACCTCTTTAGTACTTCCTTTATGTATATCTTCTGCGAAAGTCCTAGCATCCTATTCAGTCTATCTCTATAGACCTTAATTCCTAGAATAAAGGATGCTTCTCCTAGGTCTTTCATGGAGAATTCTTTAGATAACCACATTTTAACTATGGTCAACATGGGAATATCATTTTCAATAAGGAGGATGTCATCCACGTACAATGCGAGGAAGACAATAGCGCTCCCACTGGCCTTTTTGATGACACATAGATCCTCCTCATTCTTGATGAAATCAAACATTTTGATCACATCATTAAAATGAGTATTCCAGCTCCGAGATGCTTGCTTAAGTCCATATATGGACCTTTGCAGCTTGCATACCTTGTGATCATCATCACTGGATGTGAAACCAAGCGGCTGTTCCATATAGATATCTTTCTCAGGATATCCATTTAAGAATGCCATTTTTATGTCCATTTGCCATATTTCATAATCGAAATAGGCTACAACAACAAGCAATATGCAGATAGATTTTAGCATAGCTACTGACGAAAAGATATCCTGATAGTCAATGCCTTCACATTGACTATAACCTTTTGCCACTAATCTAGCCTTGAATGTCTCCATATTTTCATCTGCACCAATCTTTCTCTTGTAGATCCATTTACACCCAATAGGTACTATACTTTCTGGTGGATCTACCAAGGTCCAGACTTGGTTTGAGCACATTGAGTCAATTTTTGACTTCATTGTCTCTAACTATTTCTCGAAGTTGATATCTAATATCACCTCGTTATAGATTTTGGGATCATCACCATGAACCCCATTACTTATGAGGAATATTTTCTCTACCTCCTCTGAAATAGTACCTAAGAACCTCTCAGGGGGATGGAAAACCCTTTTCGATCTATGAGGTGGAGGAGGTAGTGTATGGATTGGCTTAACTTGATTTGGTTTCATTTGGTCCTTAGCTCGTTGCTCTTGTGAGACTTTCTCATCAAGCTTGATCTGCTTTCCAATGCCACTATCTTGAATAAACTATTTTTTAAGAAAGATGACACGTCGACTCATAATCACATTATGATCTTCTAGAATGTAGAAATAATATCCTAATGACTCTTTAGGGTATCCTATGAATCAAGCTCTAAAGGACCTAAAGTCTAACTTGTCGCTTGTTGTCTTTTGACATGAGCCAGGCAACCCCAAATTCTGAGATGACTCAGACTTGGTTTCTTACCATGCCATATCTCATACGGTGTAGTAGAAACGGTTTTAAAAGAAATCCTATTCAGTAAGTATATTGCAGTTAACAAACAGTATCCCCAAAGAAAATCAGGAAGGTTTGTGAAGCTCATCAAGGATCGGACCATATCTAATAGGATTCGGTTCCTCCGTTCTGAAACCTCATTGAGTTAAGGTGTTCCTGATGGAGTCCATTGAGAGACTATGCCACTTTTCTTGAGATAGTTCAGAAATTTTCGACTAAGGTATTCACCTCCTTGATCTGATCGAAGAACCTTAATAGATTTTCTAATTTGCTTTTCTACTTTATTTTTGAATTCTTTGAACTTTTCAAATGCTTCAGACTTGTGTCTCATAAGATACACATACCCATACCTTGATAAATTATCGATAAAGGTTATGAAGTAGATTAAATTGCCTTTAGTCGGCACATCGAATGAGCCGCACATATTTGTATGTACTAGGGCAAGAAGATCCATGGCCCTTTCTCCATGTCCTATAAAAGGAAGCTTAGTCATTTTGCCATGAAGACAGGATTCACAAATTGGATATGACTCAAAAGTTGACGGACTCAATAGCCCAGTAATTCTCCAATTTGTTAATCCTATCTTCTGCTATATGACCGAATCTTAGGTGCCATAGATACCTATCATTAGGACTATCCCTAGGATATTTTGATTTTATGACATTCACATTTTGCTCGAAGTTAAAAATAGATACATCAACATGTAACTGATAAAGACGTTTAATAAGAAAACCACTTGTAATTTTATTTCTTTCATAAAGAATGTTCTAATGGTCCTTAAGAAAACTAATTACATAGCCTTCTAATGCAAGGCAAAAAATAGAAATCAAATTCCTGCTTACTGCAGGCACAAAATAATAGTCTTTTAATATTAAGTCTAAACCAGATGGTAGTTGAAGAGGGTATATTTTCATGGCCATGGTAGCAACTCTTGCTCCATTTCCGACGTGCAGGATCATCTCACCATCTCTCAGCCTCCTGCTATCCTCAAGACCCTGTATAAAAGTGCACAAGTGAGCACTAGAACCAGAGTCAAGCACCCAACTGGATGCAGAAGAAACTGTAAGGTTAGACTCAATAATGAGCATACCTCCAGAAGGATCTGCCTCCTTCTTTACAGTGGCCAGGTAAGTAGGGTAGTTCCGCTTCCAGTGGCCGTCATTGTTGCAATGGAAATACTTTTGTTTGTCAGCAGCCTTCTTCTTCAGCTCTGCCTTTTTCTTCTTTCCTCCTTCCACTTTTTGCTTTTTCATAGACTTCTTCTTCTCAAAAGACTTTCTCTTAGAAGAAGTCCATTCCATAGTAAGTACTGAGCCTTTAGAACCTTTCATGGAAAGCTCGGTGGTAACCAGCATGTTCATAAGTTCGACCAAGAAATTTTGATGTTTATGCATATGGTAGTTCATGATGAGCTGTCCATACGCATTAGTCAAGGATTGCAGAATTATATCATTCTACAGATCCATGTCTAACCTCACTCCGAGCTTCTCAAGCTCTTCCATGTCCTTGATCATCATCAAACAATGATCTTGGACTGACTACCCATCACGCATTTTAGCTTTGAACAGTCATTTAGTGACTTGATACTTGGCTGCGCGACTCTATTCACCAAACTCTATTCACCAAACATCTCCTGTAGGTGAGCCTACATTTGGTGAGCAGTCCTGATATCTTCATGTTGGCACTGAAGTTCATCAGACATCAAGCCTAACATGTAGTATCTAGCCTTATTATCATTGTCTATCCACTTATCCAGAGATGCTCTCTGCTCAGTGGATGGATGAGCTGGTAAGGTGGAAGGGTCCTGATCCAATACATGAGTTATCTTCTCGAAACCCAAAATGATTTTGAGGTTTCAGAGCCAATCCTTGTAATTTGGTCTAGTCAGTCTATGGGTGTCCAGGATTCATGCTAGTGGATTGAATGTAGACATTTTTCTATAGAGAGTCAAAGTTTCTAGTTAGATATTGTAAATAAGACTTAACCAATTTATTTAGAGATTTTATTTTTAAACAAATTAGCTTCCACTATTTTCCCGGATCCCTACACTTACTCTGTAGAGATGAGAAAATCTCCATGATTATTGATTTCTAGTGGGTGGTGCAGTCCCACCGACTTACTCATCACCTCACCTAATAGTTATTGGTGATGGGTTAGCCAATGAGTGAACAACACTTGTTCAATGATTCTCTAATCATGATGCACCCAATCTTGGTCTCTAATTTATGAATCTCATCGTGTCTGAAATATTGATCCACTCCTTAGTTAAGTCAGACCCACCATTTGCACAGATTGGATTCCTAATTGAGTCTCTCACTGCATCCAAAATATTGAGCCCAATCCATCCTCCAGCCTATAGCATCCAATGCCTAATAGACATGGTTGCATCTTTTCGATGCAATTGAGCCACTGTAACTAGCCAAGAATAAATAACCTCGAAAAGAGCCCGCACATCTACAATGGTGGAAGACCTTAGACTTAATCTTTTTTTAGGAAGTTTTGATTTAGGTCTCATTAAACTAGACTTGACATAGTCATAACTATTATGACTAACCTAGTGGCATGGGTTAGCTCGGATTATTGACCTTCTTAGATTAGAACTAAGTCAACAAACATGGCCAAGTAAGTGAGACCAGTGGAAGGGATATGCCATTAACTCAATAAGAATGTATTCGAATCGAGTAGCCTCCAATTAAAAGTCAGTCGGTCGTATCTGCCAAACTTATCTTAGACACCAAATTGTTGAGTCAGAACCAATTGGGTTAGCCTACAATCCAGACTCTAACCACTGAGCCTAATTAGATCTTAGCTTGATCGATCACTCATGTGACTCGATCTTGACCTAGACTTAATCCAATTAGGCTGGTCAATTTAAGCATTGTTGATCCCATCTAACCAACTCTTGATTCGATTTGACCAGCCGCTAGACCTAATTGAGCTACCCAAGCCCGAACCTAATTTTATGAACATGTCTTAGATCTAAAAATTCTCAATTTTAGATCTAAAATATTTCATAATCTTAATTCATAATTAAGTTTAGGGTTCAAAAATAAAATATGTAAATAAGATCCTAGGATTTCAGGATCTAGGGTTTTGCAGAAAGTAAGTTTTCAATTTTTGATTAAGGACGAAGGTGCAGCACCCCTACACATCATAAGAACACCCCATCGAATGAGAGGAGAGGGTCATTAAGCCCTACTTTGTTCTTATGATCGGACAGCCAAGGAGAATGCCTTAATCAGAAATACAACTAATCTACAAAAACTAATTAGATCTAAGCATATATCTCATATAAGAAAATTGATCTAATTAAAACATATTTTGTATATATCACATATATAATGCATGCATATTTTTCAGATCTAAATTATCTCATAATCATCTAAAAAATTAAATTTAAATTTGATCTCATTAAATAAAATTTAATCTAGACCTATTTGCAGAACTATTCTACAACTAGTCTAAACATACAACTATCATATCTCATATGAACAAATTAAATTTAATTTATTTTATATTTTTAGATCTCATTATAAAATTTATAAGATCAAAAAATAGTAAATAAATAAATTTAAAAATTATATTTAATTAAATAAAAATTATGATTATACTAGACTGCACATAGAACAATTCTATTCCTAGTCTAGTTATGTATCTCATACATATTAGATCTAGATTAATTAATTTTAATTTTTAATTTTTTTTTATTTTTTTAATTTTATGTCTAATCACATCTCATATGATATTTGAAATCACTGATTTACTAGATTAAATAAGATCTAAATAAATTTTATAAGAACCTGGCTCTGATACCAGTTGAAGGAAAATCCTGATTTCCTAGGGTCAGGTTCATTCAGATCTGATTGGATCGAGAGACATATTTCAAAAAATTTTCTTTTAGATCCTAATTAGATCTGATATTTTTTAGATCTAATTTTATAATTTAGTAATCAAAAAATTAAATTAAATCAAATCTAAATTAATTTTACCTTGATTTTAGGTAATCTGATTATCCGTTGATGATCATGCTAAAACCCTGAGTTTCTGGATCTAGCAATGCAAGCACCTAGCCTCTACCGATATCCACTCGAGCTGGATCTGGAGATCTTCTCCTTCTTCATCTCATCTTCAAAAATAAGATTTGAATCTAATTTGGAGATCTTCAAAACTCCTTTCGAAGATCTGCTGTTGTCTCTGCAGCAGTGCTGCCTACTTCCTTTCTCGTCAGCCTTTTCTTGCCTGAATTGCACAAATCTGAAGGCCCAAATTTCTTGGGCATAGAGAGGAGAGAGAGGATTAGAAAGATAGCATGGAGGAGGGAGAGGAGTAGCCTTGGGGCATGGCTAGGAGAGAAGTCTCTAAAAAGTGGGTGCAGAAAGGTCCTTATATAGACCCTACTGCGCCATGCAGTGCCACATCACCCCGACCATTCACATTGCTTCGTTCAATCAGATCTAAATCTGATTGGTGGGATGATATCACCTAATCCAATCAAATGAGAGACCCATAAATTCATCCTAAGATGGTGCCTAAGACTAGTCAAAGTCTATAGGTGAGGGTCACCTAGTTTGAATCCAAGAAGCAACCTGGAGTCCCATTCGTATGGGACTCCAAGCATCCCTATCCATGGGCGCATGCCATCCTATGCATGCACCCCTTCCTTTCTAATTTCTAGGGAGGGGACAAGCCCCTATCTTCTCTCCAATTAGTGCATGACACATGGGCAGATGTCCAAGGGTCAAAGGTCAATATTTGACCAAAGTCAAAGGACAAGAATTAGCAGGTGATGGAAAATGGTAGGTGTTGTCTCAAATTTATCTCATAAATTAAGACAACCTTTTTCTAACTTGAACAAGCTCTAGTCAGATTAGGTAAAGGTACCTGAGTGAGCACAAACATATTTGGCTCAGTCGAGATAACTTTTAATGATAGAAAAAGGAGAATGTTAGGCTCAATCGTGTGCTAGCACGATTTTCTTAAACCTAATTGAATCTAATTCAAATCAATTGAACTGAATTAGTTCAATTGATGATATCTAGATCTAAACCCTTGTTTATGTGTCCCAGTTAGGTTCAGTTTTGTATGATAATGGGATATGTAGTGATCTCCATCATCAACATCATCGAAACTCCTTTCAATGGATCAAAACTCTTCTGATTCAGACAACTAGAATGATCGATCATCTAAGTCATTCTAATTGCTCCCAAAATCCACCAGTGACACCTAGCAGTATATGATGGCAACCCATCAAAACTAAAAATGAACCTCTTAGTGTAACTATTTGTGTGATTAAGTTCTTCTATCTTGAGCTCCGATTAGATTAGGGTTTAGATGAACTCGTCAAACCCTAATTTCTATCATATGATTTAATCATTTGATTCAAGTATGATGTGAAAACCTTAACAGAAACTCTTTCTATTATTTCACTCTATGCCATGGCCGTGGACTTATGGACTTGATTCTCATGATCATCATAGGGCTGCTCCTCATCCATCGAGATAGATAGATTCCATCTGGTGCAATCCAATTCCTACAATGAACATGCTATAGCTAACATACACCTCAGGATTCCAAATGGATAGGAGACTGAGTTGTGGTGTAGTCAAACTATAACACCCTCAAGGTGAACTGCCGATGCACCTCAGATCAAAGAACCAGACACACCACTGCAGCTTCAAGTCAGTCATCGATGAGAAGGTAGACTTCCTTATGACTACTCGAGGTGGTCATACTTAGTGCCCTCATTTTCTAACGAGTACCTATACTCTCACTCTAGTGTCTCTACACCATAGACTCAAGACTCATCTACTATAAAGAAGCGATTGTACACTAACCTTCTGGATCAATCACCATCCTCGTGATGATCCTACGGTCAGGAGCATTTTATGAGTTAATAATGAAGGTTCTTGTCTTAAATTTTTAACTCTTAAAAATTTTAACTAAGCCTAATTAAGCCTAAATAAGTTGGATTTAATCTGATCTAATTAGGCCAAACCAATTTAGATTGGATTGGTTCAATAACTATTGTAAGACTAGTCAAACTAGTCTTCCCATGTGCCACATCACCCTTTGAATTGTGCCATCCTTTCTCCACGAGAAAATGTTTCTCGTGAACCTTTTCCATGCAAGAGAGAGGGCGTACACCCTCCATTCTCATGCCCCATGTAGATAAGATACGTTGGTTTTTATTCAAATTCAAAGACGTTTGAGTTTGAATGAACAAGCCAACCATCTTATCTAAAACTCTCATGCCTCCTTATGTGCGCATTGATAAAAACCTATTTTTTGGGCATACACAATATAAAGAGATGAGGAAATAGAAAGAAAAAAAGATTTCTCTCGTGTGTGAGTTCTTCTTCCTTTGTTGAGAAAAATTAGAAAATAGAGAGTTCTAGGTGCAAAGGGTTTTGGGTGAGTGCATGCCCTAAAATCTATCTAGGGTTCGTAATTTAGATCTGTGAGTTACTAGGGTCGTGACTTCATAGATCTTGGCAAAGAACCTCCTTAACTTCTCATCTATGTTCATTGGCAATATGAAGCGAAGAGCCCGTGAAGCAACATCGAAGCAGTTCGATCTGAAATCATCCATTAAAGGTTCCTGCAGCAAGCTAGCACTCAAGAGGAATTGATCAAGATCAAGGTTTCATGTAGATTACCCATGGAGGCTAGACGCGTGTGTGGCTATATTGTGGTGTTCAAATCTACATCGAGAAGATCAAATTGCGGCGTTCTTCTATCCATAAAAAGGTGATGTGTTCTGAACAAATAGAGCAATAAAAATAGTTTTACTGCAGTCATTATTTTTATTTTTAGACATGCATGCATATATGATATATTAGATCTTGTAGCATATAGAA
Organism: Cocos nucifera; assembly: GCA_006176705.1. Taxonomy (NCBI): domain Eukaryota; kingdom Viridiplantae; phylum Streptophyta; class Magnoliopsida; order Arecales; family Arecaceae; genus Cocos; species Cocos nucifera. The sequence goes on from QRFJ01003078.1 coordinate 67,692, forward strand.
TTTTTAGATTAGATCTGTAGCTCTTATTATTAATATGATTAATAATAGTTTTGACTCTATACATTTTTTGAAAAAAAATTTTCAAAAGTAGAGCTAGAAATCTTATGCACTCCCTTTAATTGGTATCAGAGCAGTAGGTTCTTTAATGTATTATATGAAGGAAAATCCTGATTTTTCGGACCAGGTTCGTTCAGATCAGATCAGATCAAGAGATATATTTCAAAATTTTTTTTTTAATCTAGATCAGATCTATAATGTTTCAGATCTGATTCTTATTATTTTAATAATTAAAATAAAATTAGATAAATTAAATCAAATTTAATTTACCTTGAAGTGGATAATCCTATTATCCGATGATGATCCTATAAGCAGCGAAAGGTTTTGGATCTAGCCACGCAAGTGCCTGGCCTCTATCGGTATCCACTCGAGCTAGATCAAGAGATCCCCTTCTTCTCTATGACATCTCCAAAAATCAAATCTGGATCTAATCTGAAGGATCCTTAAAACTTCTTTTGAAGATCAACAGTTGTCCTTTGTAGTAGCACAGCCTTCTAGCTTTCAGTCGCCTTTCTCTCATTTGGATTGCACCAACCAAGGACCAAAATACTTTTGGACATGGAGAGGAGAGGGAGAAGGTTGGTTTGGCATGGAGGAAGAGGGGAGAGGCAGCCTTGGGGCATGGGATTTCAATTCTCCAATCATAATTTGAGTTGGGCGTAGGGTCTTATTTATAGACTGTCTATGATCCAACTCCTCTTCTTTCCAACCAATCATAATTCTTTGTGAAATCAGATCTAAATCTGATTGGTGGGAATAGAGTCCGCTGGATTCCTCCTTAGAGGGTGCCTAAGACCAGTCAAAGTTGGTTCTTAGGAGAACTCTAATCAGAATCCAAAAAGGAGATGGAGTCCCTGTCCAACAAGGACTCCTGGGTGCCTCCAACTTGGGCACACGCCAAGGGTGGCGTGCGCCCTCCTCCTTGCCAGGTTCTTACAGGAGGACAAGCCCCTACCAGCCCTCCAATAGGTGCATGACACATGGACAAAAGTCAAAGTATCAATGGTCAAGTTTGACCAGTCAAAGGTCAACTTTTGACCAAAGTCAAAGGACGAGAAATGGTAGGTGAGCAAAAATAGCAGGTAATGTCTTATAAAATAAGACAACCTTTTCTGACTTGGACAACCTCTAGTCAGACAAAGTGAAGGCCTCTAAATGAGCACAAACTCCTTTGGCTCAATTAGGACAACTATTTATGATAGTAAAAGAAGAACGTTAGGTTCAATCGAGTGCTAGCACGATTTTCTTGAACCTAATTAAATCTCATTCAGATCAATTGAACTGGATCAGTTCAATTGATGATCACCAGATTCAAACCCTTGTTTGTGTGACCCAGTTAGATTCAATTCTATATGGTAATGGGATATGTCATGATCTCTATCATCGACATCATCGAAACTCCTTTCGATGGATCAGAACTCTTCTGATTTGAACAGCTAGAATGATCGATCATCTAAATTATTCTAATTGCTCCCAAACCCACAAGTGACACCTAGCAGTATATGGTGACAACCATCAGAGTGAATGCGAACTCTTGGTGCAGCTACCTATGTGATTAAGTTCTTCTATCTTTGAGCCCCGATCAGATTAGGGTTTAGGTGAACTCGTCAAACCCTAGATTCTGTCATATGATGTAATCATTCGATTCGAGTCCGATGTAAAAATCTAAATAGAAACTCCTATTATTTCACTCTACCATGGCCATGGATTTTTAGACTTGATTCTCATGATTATCATAGGGCTACTCCTCTACCACCGAGGTAGATAGATTCCATCTTGATGCCATCCAGTTCCTACAATGAACATGCTATAGCCAACATACACCTCAGGGTTCCATATGGCTAGGAGACCGAGTAATGGTGTGGTCAAACTATAACACCCTCAAGGTGAACTGCCGATGCACCTCAGGTCAAAGAACCAGACACATTACTGCAGCATCAAGTCATTCATTGATGAGAAGGTAGACTCCCGAATGACTACTCGAGGTGGTCACGCTCAGTGCCCTTGTTCTCTAATGAGTACCTGTACTCTCACTTCGGTGTCTCCATACCGTAGACTCAAGACTCATCTACTAAAGAGAAGCGATTGTACACCAACCTTCTGGATCAATCACCATCCTCGTGATGATCCTATGGTCGGGAGCATTTTGTGAGTTAATAATGATTATTCATGTTTTAAATTTTAAACTCTTAAAAATATGAATTATCATTGCCATTAACTCAAAGGATGTATCATAGACACTAATTACACATATGTGAAAGAAAATAACCCATTTATTGATTTTAGTCAAAATTATAATTTTGCACCTAGAAGTGTATTACAAGTGTCAGCCAATTCTGGCTTCTAGGGCACATATATCTAACATCTTCTTTCCAACCAATCACAACTCTTTGTGAAATCAGACCTAAATCTGATTGGTGGGAGTAGAGTCCCCTGGATTCCTCCTTAGAGGGTGTCTAAGACCAGTCAAAGTTGGTTCTTAGGAGAACTCTAATTGAAATCCAAAAAGGAGATGGAGTCCCTATCCAACAGGGACTCCTGGGCGCCTCCAACTTGGGCACATGCCAAGGGTGGCGTGCGCCCTCCTCCTTGCCATGTTCTGGCAGGGGGACAAGCCCCCACCAGCCCTCCAATTGGTGTGTGACATATGGATAAAAGTCAAAGTGTCAATGATCAATGTTTGACCAGTCAAAGGTCAACTTTTGACCAAAGTCAAAGGATGAGAAATGGTAGGTGACCAAAAATGGCAGGTAATGTCTTACAAAATAAGACAACTTTTTCTGACTTGGACAAGCTCTAGTTAGACAAAGTGAAGGTCTCTAAATGAGCACGAACTCCTTTGGCTCAGTCAGGACAACTATTTATGATAGTAAAAGAAGAACGTTAGGTTCAATCGAGTGCTAGCATGATTTTCTTGAACCTAATTGAATCTCATTCAGAAGAATTGAACTAGATCAATTCAATTGATGATCACCAGATTCAAACCCTTCTTTGTGTGATCCAGTTAGGTTCAATTCTATATGGTAATGGGATATGTCATGATCTCTATCATCGACATCATTGAAACTCCTTTCGATGGATCAGAAATCTTCTGATTTGAATAACTAGAATGATCGATCTTCTAAATCATTCTAATTACTTTCAAAATCTACTAGTCACACCTAGCAGTATATCGTGGCAACCCATCAGAGCTGAATGCGAACCTCTTGGTGTAGCTACCTATGTGACTAAGTTCTTCTATCTTGAGCTCCGATCAGATTAGGGTTAAGGTGAACTCGTTAAACCCTAGTCTCTGTCATATGATGTAATCATTCGATTTCAAGTCCAATGTGAAACCTAATAGAAACTCTTTCTATATTTTCACTCTGCATGGCCATGGGCTTCAGGACTTGATTCTCATGATCATCATAGGGCTGCTCCTCTACCACCGAGGTAGATAGATTCCATCTTGATGCTATCCAGTTCCTACAACGAACATGCTATAGCCAACATACACCTCAGGATTTTGAATGGCTAGGAGACCGAGTAATGGTGTAGTCAAGCTACAACACCCTTAAGGTGAACTGTCGATGCATCTCTGATCAAAGAACCAGACACACTACTGCAGCATCGAGTCAGTCATTGATGAGAAGGTAGACTCCCTAATGACTAGTCGAGATGGTCACGCTCAGTGCCCTCATTCTCTAATGAGTACCTATACTCTCACTCCGCTGTCTCCACACCGTAGACTCAAGACTCATCTACTAAAGAGAAGCGATTGTACACCAACCTTCCAAATCAATCACCATCCTCGTGATGATCCTATGGTCGAAAGTATTTTATGAGTTAATAATGATTATTCTTGTGTTAAATTTTCAACTCTTGAAAATATGAAATATCATTACCATTAACTCAAAGAATGTATCACAGACACTAAATACACATATGTGATAGAAAATAATCCATTTTATTGATATTTATCAAAATTATAATTTTATCCTTAGAAGTGTATTACAAGTGTCAGCCAATTCTGACTTCTACGGCACATATATCTAACATTATATATGCATGATTTTGATTAATTTTAGATTAGATCTAAAGAATAATCTGATCTGAAAAATAAAAATGATGGTCGTATGAACTGTAGGTTGTCCTACTGTAAAGTTTACCTCTTATAGTGGAGAGGTTGTACCGTATAAAATTGATCATAAAAATTTTAAATTAAATCTAATAAATTTTATGATATGTGTTGGTGCAAAATCTGACTAATGCTGGAATCGGTGCTGGAGTTGGAGAGGGAGAGGTCATCGCTGGTAACCTGCAAAACAAATCTCATCCAGAGTCGGAGGGTGGCTCTGGCAAGACCCTCCAATGATCAAGTCAGCTCTTTCGACCAACAAAAATGGAGTGCTCAGAAAAAAAAATGGTAGAGTGTCGAGAAGGAGAAGAGAGCTTCGAGGAGAAAGCATATCTGGAGGGACTTTTAAATAGATAGAGCCTAAAATAAACTGATAATAACAGCCACAACTGCCTCGTAGTGGGTCGTTCGGGGCCACGTGAAGTTTGTTATGGAGGATAGTGTTTGTTGTCGCGACGTGCCGGCCTGTTGATACCTGACAGCTAAAGTTTGGATAGGATTGCTATAGACGATGAAGAGGTTCTAGTTATTGTTATTCCAGAGGAGCTCGGAGGTTATCAAGGTTGACTATGTGTAGGCTATTGCTTGCTATATCGAGGGCGTGCACCAAGGTCCCTTTGGGCTGCTGGAAGGGATCCGGATGGAATTCCACTGGAAGTGTCTAAGAGAAGCTCGATCAAGCGGAGCCCTTCAAGCAACTAAAAGGAGAAGTCCAGAAGGAGTTTGATTGTAGGAGAAGTCCAGAAGGAGTCTGACTTGCAGAGAAGTCCAATTGAAGAAGAAGATAGGGAGGAGTTCAATTATAGAAAATATCCGAAAGGAGTTCGACTGGCAGAGAAGTCTGGCTGGAGGAGAAGTTCAGGAGAAGTTTGACCGGCCCCCAAGCTGGCCAGGCCAGACTATCAAGGGGGCCACTCTTACTATTCAAGTTCATCCGAAGGGGATCCAATGATAGGAGGGTGGCGAAGATCGCTCTGGGACTAGATATTTAGCCAAACTTTGGCAAGAGCGGGTTTATCCCTAACAATAGTCTCCCTACTTTCAAGTTTGAAACCTCGAAGGAAGGGAATACAGATACGACTACTGAAGTTTTTTTAGCCTCCCACCCTCATCAGGATGGGATGTTTTGATGTCTACTGCGCTGGCGTCGAAGCTTCATAAATATGAGATTACCTGAAAAGATGTTTTTTTTAGCCACCAGCCGAAACTCTACCCACGGTATGGCATAATTAAGGATCTATCCATCGCCACTTCTCTACTATGATGAGTGGGACATGCGGCGCACATAGATTGGCTAGATGAGATCTGCAATCATAACTATTTTGGGCTTTCCTTGGCTATTAAAGGCCTTCTTCCTCCTCCAGAGTCCATTCTACCCGAGTCTTCTTCCTTCCCAAGTCCTCACCTTCCTTCTGTTCGAGAGTCTTGGTTCATTCTCATGTCCTCTCTACTTGCAGGTGCTTTTCTGCTTGATTTTTGTTGTGGTCACCATCTTCTCGCCTTTCTCGGTCGGCTTAGGTCTGCTTTCCAACCCTTCTCTTTGAGCATTCACACTTCTTAGATTCCTTGCTCTTTGAGTTTTTGCTAGGGAGTCTCTGTATTTCATTTTTCTTGATTGTTGAAAACTTTTTTTGGATTTATTTTGGTTCGTATGTTTTTCAAAACCTTCCAATCTGTCGGTTCGAGGAGCTCATTTGGGCCGACCTTCTTAGACCTTGGTCCTCTAGCCGAGGTTAATCCTAGGAGTATGTCCCATCAGTCTTTTGTCCTAGATACCATTTCTTCTATCCTTACTCTAAACAACCTCTCCCTAATTAGGATATAGTACGGCATCCCACCAGAGTACGAACTTGAACTCCTTAGATTAGGTGACCATAATAGTTCACCTCCAGTCGATCAATTTTGTTTGTACCTAGAAGCCTTACACACCGGGCTTCAACTTCCACTTCCACCTTTCGTTGTCATGCTTTTTCACTTTTTGAATATTTCTTTTGCTTCCGTCATACAGAACTCCTTTCGATTTATAATTGGCTTTCTTTCTCTTTGTCATCTGGCCAAAGTCCGACCAACTATCTCACTCTTTCAAAATTTTTATACCTTCAAATGCCATCCTTCCACAAAGGACTGGTGGTACTTCTCCCCCAAGTTTGGTAAGAAGGGGTTACTGAAAAATGCTCCTTCTTTCATTTATAACTAGAAGTAAAAGTACTTCTTCATTCGATGCCCAACCTTAATGCTTGACCTTTCTTCTTGGGATTTTCTTAGGGAGTCAGTCCGTCGAGTCCCTAGTTTAGACAGAGCCAACCTCAAGTCTTCTAACAAACTCAAGGCATACCTAGCTTTTCTCCTTCCCAACCTTTTGAAGGAGCAGATCTTATTCAATCTTGGCCTAAGTCCTTTTAACCCCGATGATATTAAATGCATTTATATGCATGTATACAAATATACATATGAACTCTCATGAAGTTTCATATGTACCTTGGTTGATTATAGTTTTTTTCTTATTGCAGAGATGGATACTGATGCTATGGAAAGGCTCACTAAGGGCCTTTATGCCCAAAAGAAGAGGAAGGTGGTGGCCCCTGGTGGGAGTTCGAAAAGGGCAAAGGTTGGCAAACCAAGTTTCAAGATTTCAGACATCCCCACGATTGCTCTCAAAGTCATTCTGGGTGTTGAGGTCCTTTCGATCATCGAGGGCAGTGTCGGAGGTGCGGGCTCTCAACCTCCCACATTCTCGAGCCTCCCCGTAGGAGAACCGATGTCGGAGGGCCCCACTGAGAGGGAAAGAGGGGATGGAGATGACAAGAAGAAGAAGGCCATTGTCGTGAAGGTGGTTCGTAAGGCTTATTTGGGCGGGTCAAGCAATAGTGATGGTGATGATCTGGGGGCATACCCCTTCAGTAATCTAGACATCATCTAGGATCTGACTGACAAGTTTGTCCTGCCTAGAGAGGTGGACCGCCTAGCCAACCTCGACCAAATGCAGTTCGTCTGGGAGTTTTTCAAAACTTTTCTCAAGGTAACCAGCTTGCCACATTTCTTTTCCATTTTATTCCCTTCTTTTCTTTATCTTATTGTGACTCATCCATGACAGTTGGGCCACCACATACTGGCCCACCTCAAGAGGATAAATTGCTTGGAGGTGGAAGCACTGAAGGTCCAGGGGGACCTTCAAGCTAAGATCGATTGCCTTCAAGGGAAGGTCGTCGAGGTTGAGCGCCTCATGGAGGAGAAGGTGGCAGAAAATGAGAGTCTCTGAAGAGCACTTTGAAAGGAGGAGCTCATCTCGATTGGGCTCAAAGACGCACTAGCCTTGAAGAAGGTGAAAAGGAAGGCTGAGATCAAGGTCGCCGAGCTAGAAGTTAGAATGTTGAAGTCTATTTTCGAGGCAGCAGCCCGAGCCATGGAGGAGTTCAAGGCCTCCTCCAAAATGAAGGACTTAAATATTGCATTCAACCAGAAGGCGTTCATAAGGGGCTTTGAGCTCTATGAAGGTAGGGTGGCTCAAAAGTTTCCTGAGCTTGATCTCAGCTTCCTAGAAGAGGAGCCCGATGAAAAAATAGGGCCATCCAGTGCTGCAGTCGACCCCTCCTCCGTTGAAGTGGTCTTCAAACCTTTCGAGCCTGCTGCTAAGGTGCCTGAGCATATGTTGGGGCCCAAGGTTGTATCTAAAGTGCTGGTTGAACCCATTTCCAAGCCTGTGGCTACCCTCAGAGTACCGAGCTCCTCTGCTACTTCCCTTTCTGAGGTCGGGGGTCTTTAGTAGTTGTATTTTCTTTTTTGCTTTATCCTATACTTAAATAATCTTTAATCAATAAAAGTATAACTTCTTTTAATTAATAGCTTAGAGTGCTTTTCATGCATTGGATGCAGTCCCCCATTGATATTGATCTGCTACCTCAGGGAATTCCTTTAAAATCGATAGTTAGAAATTTGGAGAACAAAGTTCATTACTTGAGAAAGAAATTAAAAAAGGTGGAAGATGAATTTCAAAAATCTAAAAAGAATGCGTAGGAGGCAACAATTGTGGGTACCCACCTTTGTAAGCTGCATATGAAAGATTCCATGTCCTTCACCATCAAAAAGGGCAGCTTTGAGAGAGAGTTAGCGGAGCTCAAGAAAAGTGCCAGCGATAAGTCTTCGACATTAACAGTGAAGGTTGGCTCCCTCGAGGTCAAACTTTAGGCGGCGAAGGAGGAGATTCAATTATTGGAGGGGAGTTCGTCGTGGTCTTCTAATAAGATGCGATATGAGTGGGGTTGGTTGACGAAGTTCTCCACGCATCAAAAGTAGTTGCATGATGCCGAGCTCACTTATGATACCTATTGGCTGGGTTAGAGTGAGAGGATATCCAAGCTTGAGCAAAAGCTTAGTGCTACTAACAGTGAGGTGGCCGAGCTCTAAAAGCAACTTGATGACAGTCACCAATCCGACATGAGCAGGGGATCAAAGCAAGTTATGTAAGTGCACCAACTGGCATCACCTCTCCCTGATACCAATTGATATTCTAAGATATCGCTCGAACGCCAATCATCCTTGGCATCACAAGCCCCGATACATGTTGCGGAAGCCCTCGATCTTTAGCATGGATTTGAAGGAACTTGTGACGTTCTTTATGGGCAGCAAACCACCGATCTTCCACCTAGATCTATGATGGGGTGCCTCCCTCCTTGGGCTTAAGGGAGATGCCCCTCTTCTCTAGGGCTTCTTCAAGAACCCTAGGATGGCAACTCTAGAGAAAAGAGAAAAAGAGAGTTGAGAGAGAAAAGGTCGGTATTCCATAGCATAATGAAATTCTAATACAACCTATGTATTTATACATAGCTATTAGGCCTGACCAAAATCTCTCCTGGCTAATCCAATATATGAAAACACTCACCAAGCCCATGTACACCCATGTCTCCCATGCTCTCATCCTTTGGATCTAGACCCAATCCATACATGAATTAGCCACCTTAAGACCTCTCAAACCAGGCCTTAAGACCCCTAGGATCAACCTAGACCCTAGCCCAAAATAGACCCTCACGTAACTCTGCCCACACACTGAGCCGGCTCAGTCTCAACACTAAGTCGACTAAGTTCCACTAGATTGGCTCAGTCTAAAATTGAGTCGGCCCAGTTTTGTATCGTGCCAGTAGTTCTGAATGCGTAGCTCTCTAATTTGTCTGTGCTCTAAGACTTAGCCGACCCAATTTTGGACTAAGCCAGCTAACCTACAAAAAATCTTCTTGGGCTTTGGTTTCTTGCTTCATCTTATGTCTCAGATCTTCGAAGCACCAACCAAGCCACTGGAATCCCCGGAGCCAACCCCCTGACTTCTTTCGTGGCCTCCCAAGGCTTGGGAGCACCACAAATTCTCACAATCTCTATCTTGGTGCTCCCAAGCCTTGGAAAATCTCTCGATAATGACCTCCTGCACGATCCCGCTGTCCCTATGCACTCAACAGCCCCTTGTGCAATCATCGTCTCTGCCAATCCTCTTCAGCTATTGTGCACCCTTAAGGCCTTTGGGATGACCGCCTCCACCGCTGAAAACCATGGCTTGCATCTCTGTACCATCCTAAAATTATACGATCCCTTCTGCCTAGCAGCTACATCACATTTTTTGAACTTTTCTGGAGAACCTATAGCATTTCTGCACCAGCACATGCTGTACCACCTAACACAATCATCTCAGAGCTATACCTATCCACTTGCACACGCCGCTCCACCTGAAACTATGCATCATCGGTGCTTTGAACTCATGCCAAATTTTCTCTCCACTTATGAAGCCATCACTATAGAGCTCCACCTATATTCGAAGTCCATCTGATGCCGCAAAAGCCGACTCTGTCATTGAGTCCCTTGAGGCCAACCACCCAACACTACACTATTGGGCCAGTCGCTGTACCTCGAATATCATCGCTGCCCCTTCGAACCATCCACGCTCCGTGGACCCCTTTGAAGCCATCTCGGATACCTCCGCAACCCGTGGGCACCTTCGAAACTCAAAAGCTCATCCAACTCTTCTGAATCTAGTGACTGAATCCTGAAAAATTTCATCCTAGTCCTTCTCTTCTGCCCCTACACTAGCCATCGCTTCAGTTTAACCTAAAGAACCATCCTCCACCTGAACCGTAATTCTCTGTGGTGTCCCTATAGAAGAAACCTGATCCATGATACTTTGGACTACCTGAGACCTCCTGGCGCTCCCTGAGACCCCCTAGTTCTTCTTGAGACCTGCTCCCGATATCTCTAAGATACCATTGACACTCTCTATTGAGATACACTCCTCAGCTGCTACACCACCAAGCCTCTCTCAGCCCTTGCGCCTCCAGTGTAGCACTCCTGCAGCACTCTGCGCCACTCTATAGTCATCCAGGCCTAACCTATTGGACCTTCATGGATCATCCATCTCCATCACTCCCAAATCTCCACAAATTCATGCTCTAGTCGAACTACTGAATACATCTCCGACTACTTTCCCACCTTCCTAATATCAAAGGAGGTATAGTCATTTCTTTAGCCTTCCTTCGACTTTTACCCCTTGAGAAACCTCTCTTCAATAGCTCCACACTGCCCATCTTCTCAAAGAACCCTGATGCTCTCTGCTGATATACCTTCCTCGGCTGTTGCATCATCGAGCCTCTCTCAGCCCTGCATCTTTAAGAAAATACTACTGCAGCACTCCAGTGCTCCCTACCTGTCACATAACCATCATACACCCTGACCTTTCCATCAAGATTGATCAGTAAATCATGCACCAAATCCTTCCACCCTAGAAAAATCTCTTTCCGTTAATCCTCTCAACCTCCACCTTCAACTCGCTGCTCCTGGTTGGCCAAAACATAGCAATAACAAGGTAGATTTGAGACATACCATGGAATCCTTGGACAGATTTCTGATTTCATCTTGTACAACTTCTCCTTCCCTTTCATGCACCATCAGACTCTGATACCAAACGTAAGTGCACCAACTGGCATCACCTCTCTCTGATACCAATTGATGTTCCATGATATCACTCGAATGTCAATCATTCTTGGCATCACAAGCCTCGATACCATATTGCAGAAGCCCCTAATCTTTAGCATGGACCTGAAGGAACTTGTGACATTCTCTATGGGCAACAAACCACCGATCCTCCATCTTGATCTATGATGAGGCACCTCCCTTCTTGGGCATGAGGGTGATGCCTTCCTTCTCTAGGGCTTCTTCAAGAACCCTAGGATGGCAACTCTAAAGAGAAGAGAAGAAGAGAGTTGAAGGAGAAAAGGTCTGTATTCCATAACATAATGAAATCCTAATATAATCTATGTATTTATACATAGCCATTAGGCCTGACCAAAAATTCTTCTAGCTAACCCAATACATAAAAGCACTCACCGAGCCCATGTACACCCATGTCTCCCATACTCTCATCCTCTAGATCTAGACCCAAGCCATACATGAATTAGCCATCTTTAGACCTCTCAAACCATGCCTTAAGACCCCTAGGATCAACCCAGATCCTAGCCTAAAATAGATCCTCACGTAACTCTACCCGTGCACTGAGCCGACTTAATCTCAGCACTGAGCCGGCTATGTTTCACTCGATCGACTCAGTCTGAATTTGAGCCAACCCAGTTCTATGCCATGCCAGCAGTCTCGAATGCGCAGCTCTCTATTTTGCCCATACTATGAGACTTAGCCAATCCAATTTTGGACTGAGCTGGCTAATCTGCTAAAAATCTTCTTTCTGCAGTCTTGATTCTTCAGCTTTGGTTTCTTGCTTCACCTTGTATCCTAGGTCTTCGAAGCACCAACCAAGCCCCTAAAATCTCTGAAGCTAACCCCCTAACTCCTTCCATGGCCTTCTAAGGCTTGGGAGCACCATAAATCCTCATAGGTTGCCTCCTTGATGAGGACTCTTGGTGAGCTCTCGAAAGCAGTTGGGAGGGAGAAAGCCAAGATTGAATGGCTGAAGATCCAGCTATTGTGTGGGTAGCAAGCTGTTAAGGATGCTGAGGCTGAGTCTAAAGTCCTAAGAAAGCAGAGGCGAAAGCTTGAAGGCAAGTTCCAACACATCAACAGAATGTATATAGATGGTTTATATAATAAAAGAGAGCTTAAGAGGGAGATCCTCAGACTAAAGCAAGCCCTAGAGATGGCTGGGGTCACCAGCCCAAAATCTGAGTCCGATCCTTCTTAGAACTTCAGTCTTTTTTTTCTTCTTCTTTCTTTTCATGTAATCAGTCTTGTCGATCTTTATCTCACTTGTAGTGAACTTATATTCTCATATAATCGATCTCGCTGATCTTTATTTTGCTTGTAATGAACTTAATATTTGCAATAAAATGGTATTATCTTTTATGAATTTGATACTAGTTAATGGCTTTACTTTCTTCATCTTATTTTTCTTTGCTTTGTCTTCTAATGAGATGCTTGTTGTGTATGCTGAGCTGGGGTTCCTTCCATGAACTCGGGTGGGGTTCCTCTTTCGTATTTGACGTAGCCATAGGGGGGACACATGTAAGGGTTATCGGTATGGCTTTTGCCTTTATTTCATTTTAGATTAATGAGGCCTTGGCCTTTCTTGTGTTAGGATGAGGTTCTCTTCTGTTCCTTATGTGTTCGTAGGGGTACGTCAGGACCGTTGATGGGATCTCTCCCCTCATCTCATCTTAGTTTAAGGAGGCCTTCTGCTTTGCTCACATTAGGATGAGGTTCTCCTTCTATTCCTAGCACAATTGTAGGGATGCATTAGGGCTACTGGAGGGGCCTCCTTCCTTATCTTGTCTAAGATTAATGAGGTCTTCATTTTGCTCATGTTAGGATGAGGTTCTCCTTCTATTCCTAATAGGGCCATAGGGGCACATTAGGGACACTGGAAGGGCCTCTTCTCTTATCTCTTCTTAGATTAATGAGGCCTTCGACTTTGCTCACATTAGGATGAGGTTCTTTTCCTATTTCTAACATTGCTGTAGCAATACATTAGAACCACTAGAAGGTCCTCTTCCTTCATCTCATCTTTAGATTAACGAGGCCTTCAACTTTGCTTGCATTAGGATGAGGTTCTCCTCCTATTTCTAATATGGCTGTAGAGGCACATTCGGACTATTGGAAGGGTCTCTCTCCTCATTTGTCATAGATTAACGAGACCTTCGGCTTTGCTCATGTTAGGACAAGGTTCTCCTCATGTTCCTAACATGGCTATCTTCGTTGCATGATTAAGTTCGGAAAGTCATTTTCCACCATTATAGATTTGTAACAAGGATCGAGGTATTAAAGTAGAGGAATTTTATTATGATCAAGTCATTGATAATACATCCATAGATTTTTTGAGTTCCACGGTTAGAATAGATAGGCTCCTCCGAGCTCCATCAGGCAATATGTCCAAAGCCAGACAACTTCCTTGACCTCGTAGGATTCTTCCTAATTTGGGACTAGCTTCTCTTGATTTTGAGGTTAAGAAATGGATGCTCGCCGAAGCACTAAGTCTCCCACCCTGAGTACTTTGTCTTTGACTCTAGAGTTGTAGTATCAAGCCATCCTTCGCCTGTAAGTAGCCATCTGAACTTGAGCCTTTCATTTTCCTTTGGCAAGTCCAGGTTAGCTCTAAGGTCTTGCAAATTGCACTGCTCATTGAAGGCTATGACCCATGCCGACAAGAGTTTGAGCTCGATTAGGATGACTGCCTCCATTTCAAAGGCTAAGGCAAATGGTCTTTCTCCAATTGGTATTCTTTGGATAGTTCGGTACACCTAGAGTACATAGTAGAGTTCATCTACCCAAGTCTCCCTTGCTCATTCAAGCCTTGCCTTAATATCCTGCAATAAGATCCTGTTGGTCACCTCTGCTTCACCATTTGCTTGTGGATGGGCCACTGATGTAAAATTATGGAAGATGTTCAAATCCTCATAGAACTCAACAAACTTCATCCCAGCAAACTATCGCCCATTATCTGTACAAGGGTTCGGAGTAGGCCAAACCTATAAACAATCGACTTTTCGATAAAGTCTTGTACTTTGGCTTTAGTAATTTTTGCTAGGAGTTTGACCTCGATCCATTTGGTAAAGTAGTCGATCATAACTAAGAGAAACTTTCATTGTCTAGATGCCATCGGGAAGGGGCCAAGTATATCCATCCTCCATTGCACAAATGGCCAAGGGGCACTCAAGGGTGTAAGCTCGAAGGCTAATTGCCTTTATATATTTGCAGTCCTTTGGCAGCGATCACACCTTTTAACATATTCGATGTAATCATGATGCATAGTTGGTCAATAATACCCTTATTGAAGTAGCTTATGAGATAGGGATCTGGCACCCAGATGGCTCCAACAGATTCCTTCATGCACTTTCCATAGTGCAAAGTTGGCTTTAGAAAATCAAAGATATTTTAAATGTGGCAAGGAGTACAATCTCTTGTACAACTTATCTTCCTGCAGAATATACTAGGAGGCTTGGTTTCTCAGCTTTCGAGATTCTTTTGGATCATAGGAGAGTGTCCCATCTTTGAGATAAGCGATCAATGGGTCGATCCAGCAAGGCTCATGGTCGATCTGCATTATAGATTGCTGTTCTTTCATACTTGGACATTTCAACACCTCAAAGTATACTTCTTTGTGAAGTTGTTGGGGGCAAATATGGCCAACTTGGATAGGAGGTCAGCTCTGATATTCTCTATCCTTGGAATTTGCTGAATGCCGAAGCCATTGATGGCTGAGGTTAGGCTCTTTACTTTCTGAAGATACCTTATCATACTTTCCTTCCGAGCTTCATAACTGCCATTGACTTGTCCCATTACCAACTATGAGTCACTATAAGTCTGGAGCTAATCTGCCTCTAGTTCTTTTGCTATCTTCAGTCCTGCTATCAGAACTTTATATTCTATCCCATTATTTATTATAGAAAACTCAAAACATAATGCATACTCGATGATGACCCCTTCGGGATTGACTAGGATCAGTCCAGTATGTGCATCGGAAGCATTGGAAGAGCCATCCTCATATAAGGCCTAAAAACTTTTAGGAAGGTCCGCTCTTTCTTTGGGAGAGCTCATCTACCACCACAGAATGCTGGTCTCATTCCACTCAGGTTCAGCATCATCCGGGATCGTGCATTCGACTACAAAATTAGCCAGAATCTGAGCCTTGATTGACGGTCGAGGTTGATAGTTGATGTCGAACTCTGTCAGCTCAATAGCCCACTTCGCTATTCTTCTAGAGGCATCTGTTCAATGAAGAACTGTCTTGATTGGTTGATCAGTGAGGAGTGTTATGGTATGCCCTTGAAAGTAGGGCCGAAGTCTTCTGGCT
The DNA here is from genome assembly GCA_006176705.1 of Cocos nucifera. Lineage (NCBI taxonomy): Eukaryota > Viridiplantae > Streptophyta > Magnoliopsida > Arecales > Arecaceae > Cocos > Cocos nucifera. Next base: position 83,138 of record QRFJ01003078.1, read on the forward strand.
GCAATCAAAAAAGCATAAGTTAATTTTTCTAATTTAGTATACCTAGTCTCCGCATCTCTCAAGACTCGGCTCATGTAGTAGATTGGTCGTTGCACTTTTGCCTCTTCCTTAATCAGGATCACTTCTAGGCTGCAGGAGAGATCGTCAAGTATAGAAATAATTCTTCTTCAGGCTCGAGCTTTGCCAATAGTGGGGTTGAATCGAGGTAGCTCTTAAGTTCTTCCAATGCCTATTGGCACTCTACCGTCGAGCAGAAGTTTTTCGATTTCTTGAGGATCTAGAAGAAGGATATACATTGCTCGACCGACTTTGAGACAAAGTGGTTTAAGGATGCCACCTTTTCGATCAAGTGTTGGACTTTTTTTATTGATTTTGGGGTGGTTATCTCCTAGATGGCTCGAGTCTTCTCCGGATTAGCTTTGATGCCCCATCTTGAGAGCATGAAACCCAAGAATTTTCCTGATATCACTCCGAAGGCGTATTTAGTCAGGTTCAGCTTCATCTTGTATCTTTGAAGGGCGTTGAAGCTCTCTTCAAGATCGATAATATAATTGGATGAGGTCCGACACTTGACAAGCATATCATCCACGTAGACTTTCATGTTGCAGCTGATTTAATCCTTGAAGATCTTATTGATCAGGCGTTGATAGATTTCACCTATACTTTTAAGCCCAAAGGGCATGACCCTGTAATAATGAAGACCACGATCAGTAATAAAAGTAATTTTCTCATCATCCTCTGGTACCATCCAGATTTGATTATAGTCGGAGAAGGCATCCATGAAGGTAAGAAACTCGTGTCCCGAGGTTGCATCCACCAACTGATCAATTCTGGACAAGGGGTAGCTATCCTTTGGGCAAGCTTTATTCAGCTTCTTGAAGTCGATACACATTCTCCACTTGCCATTGGCCTTCTTGACTAGGACCACATTGGAGAACCAACGCAGGTAGTGGACTTCTTAGATGAACCCAGCTTTAAGGAGTTTATCCACTTCCTCTGCTATTGCCTTATGCTTTTTTGGTGCATGGCCCCAAATTTTATCTTTCACTGGCCTATACATAGGATGGACGGCCAATTGGTATTCTATGACTTTGGCATCAAAACCTGGCATGTCTGCTGTGTTAGATATATGTGCCCTAGAAGCCAGAATTGGCTGACACTTGTAATACACTTCTAGGGGCAAAATTGTAATTTTGACTATAATAAATGGGTTATTTTCTATCACACATGTGTATTTAGTGTCTGTGATACATCCTTTGAGTTAATGGTAATGATAATTCATATTTTCAAGAGTTGAAAATTTAAGACATGAATAATCATTATTAACTCATAAATAGCTCCCGACCATAGGATCATCACGAGGATGGTGATTGATCCGGAAGGTTGGTGTACGATCGCTTCTCTTTAGTAGATGAGTCTTGAGTCTATGGTGTGGAGACACCAGAGCGAGAGTACAGGTACTCGTTAGAGAACGAGGGCACTGAGCGTGACCACCTCGAGTAGTCATTAGGGAGTCTACCTTCTCGTCAATGACTGACTCGATGCTGCAGTAGTGTGTCTGGTTCTTTGACCTGAGATGCATCGGCAGTTCACCTTGAGGGTGTTATAGTTTGACTACACCATTACTCGGTCTCCTAGCCATATGGAACCCTGAGGTGTATGTTGGCTGTGACATGTTCATTGTAGGAACTAGATTGCATCAAGATGGGATCTATCTACCTCGGTGGTAGAGGAGTAGCCCTATGATGATCATGAGAATCAAGTCCTGAAGCCCATGGCCATGGCAGAGTGAAATAATAGAAAGAGTTTCTATTTAGATTTTCACATTGGACTCGAATCGAATGATTACATCATATGACAGAGATTAGGGTTTGACGAGTTCACCTTAACCCTAATCTGATCGGGGCTCAAGATAGAAGAACTGAATCACACAGGTAGCTGCACCAAGAGGTTCGCATTCAGCTCTGATGGGTTGCCACCATATACTGCTAGGTGTCACTGGTGGATTTTGGGAGCAATTAGAATGATTTAGATGATCGATCATTCTAGCTGTTCGAATCAGAAGAGTTCTGATCCATCGAAAGGAGTTTCGATGATGTCGATGATAGAGATCATGACATATCCCATTACCATACAGAACTGAACCTAACTGGGTCACACAAACAAGGGTTTGAATCTGGTGATCATCAATTGAACTAATATAGTTCAATTGATCTGAATGAGATTCAATTAGGTTCAAGGAAATCGTGCTAGCACTCGATTGAACCTAACGTTCTTCTTTTGCTATCATAAATAAGTCGTCCTGTCTGAGCCAAAGGAGTTTGTGCTCAAACAGAAGTCTTCTTATGGTCTGACTGGAGGTTGTCCAAGTCAGAATAGGTTGTCTTATTTGTAAGACATTACCTGCCAATTTTGGTCACCTGCCATTTCTTGGTCTTTGACTTTGGTCAGAACTCTACTTTTGACTGGTCAAATGTTGACCATTCACCCTTTGACTTTTGACCACATGTCATGCACCTATTGGAGAGCTGGTGGGGGCTTGTCCCCCTGCCAGAACCTGGCAAGGAGATGGGCGCACGCCAAGGGTGGCGTGAGCCCAAGTAGGAGGCGCCTAGGAGTCCTTGTTGGACAAGGACTCCATCTCCCTTTAGGATTCCAATGAGAGTTCTTCTAAGAATCCAGTTTGACTGGTCCAAGGCACTCTCCAAGTAGGAATCCAGGGGACTCTAATCCCACCAATCAGATTTAGATCTGATTTCACAAAGGGTTGTGATTGGTTGGGAGGAAGATGACTTGGATCACGCTTAGTCTATATAAGAGACCCAGCGCCCAAGTGAAAAAAAATAATCAAGAAGTAATCAAGAAGCAATCTTCCCACGCCCCAAGGCTGCCTCTCTCCCCTTTCTCCACGCCATACTCTCATCTCCCCTTGCTCTCCACGTCCAAAAGTGTTTTGGATTTGGATTGGTGCGATTTAGATCAAGAAAAGGAGATCAAAAGCAAGAAGGCTGCGCTGCTGCGAAGAACGACTGCAGATCTTCAAAAGGAGTTTTGAAGATCCTCCAGATCAGATCCAGATCTGATTTTTGGAGGCGTGATAGAGAAGAAGAGGATCTCCAGATCCAGCCCGAGTGGATACCGGTAGAGGCCAGGCGCTTGCGTGGCTTGATCCAGAACCTTCCGCTGCAAACAGGATCATCAACAGGGTAATAGGATTACCCTATTCAGGTAAATTGAATGTGATTTAATTTATCCTTTTCATTTAATTTTTATTAAATAAATAAGAATCAGATCTGAAGCATCCCTGATCTGATACAGATCTAAGAGAAAAATTTTTGAAATATATCTCTTGATCTGATCAGATCTGAACGAACCTGGTCAGGGAAATCAGGATTTCCCTTCAAGTGGTATCAGAGCCATGGTTCTAAAAATAGTTTAGATCTGATTTTTAATTTTATTTTAATTAAAAATAACGTGATTTCAGATGTCACATGAGATGTGATCAGATCTGAAATCAGGAAAATTAAAATTAAATGATTTGGATCTAAGAACATGAAGATATGCATGACTAGTTCTAGTTATAGAATAGTTCTATAGAATAGTTTTGCATGTCTTTGATTTAATATGATTAAATCATATTTTAGATCTTCTTATTTACTGTTTTCTGATATTATAAGTGTTATAATAACATCTGATAAACAGCAAATAAAAATTATTTAATTTTAAATATCATATGAGATATGATAGATGCATGACTAGACTAGTTGTAGAATAGTTCTACATAATTGTCTAGATTAGAATTTATTTTGATTAGATCAATTTAAATCTAATTTTTCAGATTATTATGTGATAATTTAGATCTGAAAACATGCATGATTATGATACATGAGATGTATGCAAAATATGCCATGGTTAGATCTAAATTTGTATATGAGATATATGATATAGATCTATAACTGTTTTGTAGTATTGAATGTTTATTGAATGTTCCTGATTAAGGCGTTCCCCTTGGCCGTCCGGTCATAAGAACGAAGAAGGGTTTAAAGGCCCTCTCTTCCCATTCGATGGGGTGTTCTTATGATGTGTAGGGGTGCTGCGCGTTCGTCCTTAATCAGAAACCCAAAAACTTACTTTCTGCAAAACCCTAGATCCTGAAACCCTAGGATTTATTGTGCATATTTTGTTTATGAACCCAACTTAATTAAGAATTAAGTTTATGGAATATTAATTAGGTCTAAAATTGAGAATTTCAGATCTAAGACATATTCATAATACTGGGTTCGGGCTTGGGTAGCTCAATTAGGTCTAAGCGGTTGATCAAACCGAATCAAGAGTTGGTTAGATGGGATCAACAATGCTTAAATTGACCAGCCTAATAGGATTAAGTCTGGGTCAAGATCGAGTCACGATCAAGCAAGACCTAATTAGGCTCAGAGGTTAGAGTCTGGATTGTAGGCTAACCCAATTGGTTCTGACTCAACAATTTGGTGTCTAAGGTAAGTTTGGCACAGACGACCGACTGGTTTTTAATTGGAAGCTACTCGACCTGAATGCGTTCTTGTACGAGTTAATGGCATATTCCTTCCACCGGTCTCACTTACCTGGCCATATCTGTTGACACAGTTCTGATCTGAGGTGGTCAATAATCCGAGCTGACCCATGCCACTAGGTTAGTCATAATTGTTATGACTAAGCCAAGTCTAGTTTAATGAGACCTGAATCAATTCTCCCTAAGAAAAGATTAAGTCCGAGGTCTTCCACCATTGTAGATGTGCGGGCCCTTCCCGGGGTTGATTGTTCTCGGCTGGATACAGTGGCTCAGTTGCACCGGGAAGACGCAACCATGTCTATTAGGCATTGGATGCTATGGGCTGGAGGATGAGTTGGGCTCAATATTCCGGATACGGTGAGAGACCCAATTAGGAACCCAGTCTATGCAAATGGTGGGTCTGACTTAACTAAGGAGTGGATCAATATTCCGGATACGGTGAGATTCATGAATTAGAGACCAAGTTTGGGTGCACCATGATTAGAGAATCATTGAACAAGAGTTGTTCACTCATTGGCTAACCCATCACCAATAACTGTTAGGTGAGGTGATGAGTCAGTTGGTGAGACCGCACCACCCACTAGAAATCATCAATCGCGGAGATTTTCGCATCTCTACAGAGGGAGTGTAGGGATCCGAGAAAATAGTGGGAGCTAATTTGTTTAAAAATAAAATCCCTAAACAAATTGGTCAAGTCAAAATTACAGTATCTAACTAGAATCTTTGACTCTCTACAGGAAAATGTCTGCGTCCAACCCACTGGCACGTATCCTAGACACACATAGACTGACTGGACCCAATTATAAAGATTGGCTCAGGAATTACAAAATTGTTTTGGGTTTCGAGAAGTTAACACATGTTTTGGACCAGGACCCTCCCACCTTACCAGCTCGTCCATCCACTGAACAGAGAGCGTCTCTGGAAAAATGGATTGACGAAGATAATAAGGCCAGATACTACATGTTGGGCTCGATGTCTGATGAGCTCCAGCGCCAACATGAAGATATCGGGACTGCTCGCCAAATGTTGGCTCACCTGCAGGAGATGTTTGGTGAACAGAGTCGCGCAGCCAAATATCAAGTCACGAAACGACTTTTTAAGGCTAAGATGCGTGATGGGCAGTCAGTCCAAGATCACTGTCTGACAATGATCAAGGACATGGAAGAGCTTGAGAAGCTCGGTGTGAAGTTGGACTTGGACTTGCAGAATGATATTATTCTGCAATCCTTGACTGATGCATATGGGCAATTCATCATGAATTACCACATGCATAAACTTCAGAATTCCTTGGCCGAGTTGATGAATATGCTGGTTACCGCTGAGCTTTCTATGAAAGGTTCTAAAGGCTCAGTTCTTGCTATGGAACGGACTTCTTCCAAAAGAAAGTCTTATGGAAAGAAAAAGAAGTCTGTGAAAAAGCAAAAGGTAGAAGGATCAAAGAAGAAGAAGGCAGAACCGAAGAAGAAGGTCGTTGGCAAAGGAAAGTGTTTCCATTGCAACAGCGACGGCCATTGGAAGCGGAACTGCCCTACTTACCTGGCCACCCTAAAGAACAAGAAGGAAGGTCCTTCTGGAGGTATGCTCGTTATTGAGTCTAACCTTACGGTTTCTTCTGCATCCAGTTGGGTGCTTGACTCTGGATCTAGTGCTCACCTATGCACTTCTATGCAGGGTCTTGAGGATAGCAGGAGGTTGAGGGATGGAGACATGATCCTACGCGTCGGTAATGGAGCAAGAGTTGCTGCAGTAGCCGTGGGAACATACCCTCTTCGATTACCATCTGGTTTAGACTTAGTTTTGAAAGACTGTTATTTTGTGCCTGCAGCTAGCAGGAATTTGATTTCTGTTTCATGCTTAGCACAAGAAGGTTATGTGATCACCTTCTTTAAGGACCATTGTAACATTCTTTATGAAAGAAATAAAATTGCAAATGGTTTCCTTATTAATGGTCTTTATCAGCTACATATTGATGTACCTGTTCTAACTATCGAGCAAAACGTGAATGCCAAACGACCTAGGGATAGTCCAAACGACAGATATCTATGGCACCTGAGATTAGGTCATATAGCAGAAGATAGGATCAACAAATTGGAGAAAAATGGGCTATTGAGTCCATTGACTTCCGAGTCATATCCAACTTGTGAATCTTGTCTTCAAGGCAAAATGACTAAACTCCCTTTTGTTGGACATGGGGAGAGGGCCACAGATCTCCTTGCCCTAGTACATACTGATGTGTGCGGCCCATTCGATGTGCCGGCTAGAGGCAATTTTGTCTACTTCATTACCTTTACCGATGATCTGTCTAGGTATGGATATGTGTATCTTATGAGACACAAGTCTGAAGCTTTTGAAAAGTTCAAAGAATTTAGACATGAAGTAGAAAAACAAACTGGAAAACCCATTAAGGTTCTTCGATCAGATCGAGGAGGTGAATATCTTAGTCGGGAATTCCTAGACTATCTTAAGGAAAATGGCATAGTCTCTCAATGGACTCCACCAGGAACACCTCAACTCAACGGGGTTTCAGAACGGAGAAATCGGACCCTATTGGATATGGTTCGATCCATGATGAGCTTCACAGACCTCCCAGATTTTCTTTGGGGACATTCATTATTAACTTCAATTTATCTACTGAATAGGGTTCCCTCTAAAACCGTTCCTACCACACCGTATGAGATATGGCACGGTAAGAAACCAAGTCTGAGTCATCTCAGAATTTGGGGTTGTCCGGCTCATGTCAAAAGACAACAAGCGGACAAGTTAGAGTTTAGGTCCTTTAGAGCTCGATTCATAGGATATCCTAAAGAGTCATTAGGATACTATTTCTACATTCCTGAAGACCACAATGTGATTGTGAGTCGACATGCCATATTTCTTGAAAAACAGTTTATTCAAGATAGTGGCATTGGAAAGCAGATTAAACTTGATGAGAAAGTCTCACAAGAGGAAAGAGCTAAGGACCAAGTGGAACCAAATCAGGTTGAGCCAATAAGAACACTACCTCCTCCACCTCGTAGATCGGAAAGAGTTTCCCGTCCCCCTGAAAGATACTTAGGTATTATTTCAGAGGATGTAGAGGAAATGTTCCTCATAGGTAATGGTGCTCATGGTGATGATCCCAAAACCTACAACGAGGCGATATCAGATATCGACTCTGAGAAATGGCTTGAGGCAATGAAGTCAGAGATCGACTCGATGCACTCAAACCAAGTCTGGACCTTGGTAGATCCACCAGAAGGTATAGTACCTATTGGATGTAAATGGATCTTCAAGAGAAAGATTGGTGCAGATGGGAATGTGGAGACATTCAAGGCTAGACTGGTGGCAAAAGGTTATAGTCAACGTGAAGGCATTGACTATCAGGATACCTTTTCCCCAGTGGCTATGCTAAAATCCATCCGCACATTGCTTGCTGTTGCAGCCTATTTCGATTATGAAATATGGCAAATGGACGTGAAAACGGCATTCCTAAATGGATATCTTGAGGAAGATATCTATATGGAACAGCCACTAGGTTTCACATCCAGTGATACTGATCACAAGGTTTGCAAGCTGCAAAGGTCCATATATGGACTTAAGCAAGCATCTCGGAGCTGGAACACTCGTTTTAATGATGTGATCAAAAAAATTTGGTTTCATCAAAAATGAAGAGGAACCATGTGTTTTCAAAAGGGTCAGTGGGAGCGCTGTTGTCTTCCTCGTATTGTACGTGGATGACATCCTCCTTATTGGGAATGATATTCCCATGTTGACATCAGTCAAGATGTGGTTGTCTAAGGAATTCTCCATGAAAGACCTAGGTGAAGCATCCTTTATTCTAGGAATTAAGGTCTATAGGGATAGACCGAATAGGATGCTAGGACTTTCACAGAAGATGTACATAGAGGAAGTACTAAAGAGGTTTAGTATGGAAAACTCTAAGAGGGGATTAATACCCTTCAGACATGGTATTCATCTTTCCAAGAAGATGTGCCCCAGCACACCTGAGGAAATAGAACGCATGAGCAAGATCCCTTATGCTTCTGCAATAGGGAGCCTCATGTATGCCATGCTATGTACACGACCTGATATAGCCCATGCTGTGAGTGTCACAAGCAGATATCAGTCAAATCCAGGTGAAGAACACTGGACTTCTGTGAAGTGTATCCTTAAGTACTTGAGAAGAACTAAGGATATGATGTTGGTCTTTGGTAATGGAGAACTCCTGGTCCAGGGATACACAGACTCGGACTTCATGTCCGATATAGATGATCGAAAGTCGACATCTGGAAGTCTGTTTGTGTGCAATGGTGGAGCTGTCAGCTGGAAGAGTTCCAAGCAAACTGTGATAGCAGATTCCACCATGGAAGCAGAATATATAGCTGCATCAGAGGCTGCAAAGGAAGCGTTCTGGTACAAGAAGTTTGCTGCAGAAATTGGAGTAATGCCATCAGATGCCATTCCTCTTTACTGCGACAACAATGGCGCCATAGCCCTTGCTAAGGAGCCGAGGTCTCACCAGAAGTCCAAGCACATTGAGCGGCGATATCATCTCATCCGCGATTACCTTGAGAAAGGTTACGTTGAGGTCAAGAGAGTCAACTCCACAGATAATGTGGCAGACCCACTTACAAAGCCGTTGAGCCAGCTGAAGATCGAAGCCCACCTTGAGAAGATGGGACTTAGACTTGTAGCCAATTGGCTTTAGGACAAGTGGGAGATTGTTAGATATATGTGCCCTAGAAGCCAGAATTGGCTGACACTTGTAATACACTTCTAGGGGCAAAATTGTAATTTTGACTATAATAAATGGGTTATTTTCTATCACACATGTGTATTTAGTGTCTGTGATACATCCTTTGAGTTAATGGTAATGATAATTCATATTTTCAAGAGTTGAAAATTTAAGACATGAATAATCATTATTAACTCATAAATAGCTCCCGACCATAGGATCATCACGAGGATGGTGATTGATCCGGAAGGTTGGTGTACGATCGCTTCTCTTTAGTAGATGAGTCTTGAGTCTATGGTGTGGAGACACCAGAGCGAGAGTACAGGTACTCGTTAGAGAACGAGGGCACTGAGCGTGACCACCTCGAGTAGTCATTAGGGAGTCTACCTTCTCGTCAATGACTGACTCGATGCTGCAGTAGTGTGTCTGGTTCTTTGACCTGAGATGCATCGGCAGTTCACCTTGAGGGTGTTATAGTTTGACTACACCATTACTCGGTCTCCTAGCCATATGGAACCCTGAGGTGTATGTTGGCTGTGACATGTTCATTGTAGGAACTGGATTGCATCAAGATGGGATCTATCTACCTCGGTGGTAGAGGAGTAGCCCTATGATGATCATGAGAATCAAGTCCTGAAGCCCATGGCCATGGCAGAGTGAAATAATAGAAAGAGTTTCTATTTAGATTTTCACATTGGACTCGAATCGAATGATTACATCATATGACAGAGATTAGGGTTTGACGAGTTCACCTTAACCCTAATCTGATCGGGGCTCAAGATAGAAGAACTGAATCACACAGGTAGCTGCACCAAGAGGTTCGCATTCAGCTCTGATGGGTTGCCACCATATACTGCTAGGTGTCACTGGTGGATTTTGGGAGCAATTAGAATGATTTAGATGATCGATCATTCTAGCTGTTCGAATCAGAAGAGTTCTGATCCATCGAAAGGAGTTTCGATGATGTCGATGATAGAGATCATGACATATCCCATTACCATACAGAACTGAACCTAACTGGGTCACACAAACAAGGGTTTGAATCTGGTGATCATCAATTGAACTAATATAGTTCAATTGATCTGAATGAGATTCAATTAGGTTCAAGGAAATCGTGCTAGCACTCGATTGAACCTAACGTTCTTCTTTTGCTATCATAAATAAGTTCGTCCTGTCTGAGCCAAAGGAGTTTGTGCTCAAACAGAAGTCTTCTTATGGTCTGACTGGAGGTTGTCCAAGTCAGAATAGGTTGTCTTATTTGTAAGACATTACCTGCCAATTTTGGTCACCTGCCATTTCTTGGTCTTTGACTTTGGTCAGAACTCTACCTTTTGACTGGTCAAATGTTGACCATTCACCCTTTGACTTTTGACCACATGTCATGCACCTATTGGAGAGCTGGTGGGGGCTTGTCCCCCTGCCAGAACCTGGCAAGGAGATGGGCGCACGCCAAGGGTGGCGTGAGCCCAAGTAGGAGGCGCCTAGGAGTCCTTGTTGGACAAGGACTCCATCTCCCTTTAGGATTCCAATGAGAGTTCTTCTAAGAATCCAGTTTGACTGGTCCAAGGCACTCTCCAAGTAGGAATCCAGGGGACTCTAATCCCACCAATCAGATTTAGATCTGATTTCACAAAGGGTTGTGATTGGTTGGGAGGAAGATGACTTGGATCACGCTTAGTCTATATAAGAGACCCAGCGCCCAAGTGAAAAAATAATCAAGAAGTAATCAAGAAGCAATCTTCCCACGCCCCAAGGCTGCCTCTCTCCCCTTTCTCCACGCCATACTCTCATCTCCCCTTGCTCTCCACGTCCAAAAGTGTTTTGGATTTGGATTGGTGCGATTTAGATCAAGAAAAGGAGATCAAAAGCAAGAAGGCTGCGCTGCTGCGAAGAACGACTGCAGATCTTCAAAAGGAGTTTTGAAGATCCTCCAGATCAGATCCAGATCTGATTTTTGGAGGCGTGATAGAGAAGAAGAGGATCTCCAGATCCAGCCCGAGTGGATACCGGTAGAGGCCAGGCGCTTGCGTGGCTTGATCCAGAACCTTCCGCTGCAAACAGGATCATCAACAGGGTAATAGGATTACCCTATTCAGGTAAATTGAATGTGATTTAATTTATCCTTTTCATTTAATTTTTATTAAATAAATAAGAATCAGATCTGAAGCATCCCTGATCTGATACAGATCTAAGAGAAAAATTTTTGAAATATATCTCTTGATCTGATCAGATCTGAACGAACCTGGTCAGGGAAATCAGGATTTCCCTTCATGCTGGGACCCAGGCAAAGACGTTAGTATTTTTTCGCAAGAAGGCAATGAGCTGCCCTTGAACTTCATCACCCACCTTGGAGTCGATCTGCACTATATGCTTCGTGCTTTCGTCATTCAGAAGGATGGTTACAAAATCTTCCATGGGCTCACCCCGCTCCTCAATAAGATCATCGCGGGCATCCAGCCCATCAACTGGGTAAGGATCGAAATGGCTTTCCTTTTGTAAGGCAATGGAGTAACAGTGCCTTGCCAAGGCCTGATCTCTCCTGATCTTTTCGATTTCACAACTTGTCGAAAACTTTACTTTCAAGTAGTGGATCGACACCATAGCCCAAAATACATTTAGACCTAGTAAGTCGAGAATTGTGTTGTAGGCTGATGGGGCCTTTACTACCAAAAAGTCGACCTGCACTTTGGCTCGCTTTGGATATTGCCCTACAACCATAGTTAGTGTTATTATTCCTTCAACTGGCACAGCATCGCCAGTGAAGCCCACCAATAGAAAGTTCATAGGTCCCAAATGGTTATTGGGTACAGACATTTTAGTAAAAGTATCATAAAATAAGATATCGATAGAGCTTTCATTATCTACTAAAATGTGATGTATATCATAGTCAGCAATGTTTAAAGAGATTACAACCACGTCATTGTGCGGAAGTTGAACTCCTTACGCATCTTCGTCAGTGAAAGCTATGGACTCCTCAATTCTCCTCCTTGTAGCCAATCCATCAGACCCACCTGCCTCCTCCCACCAAAGTCCCCTAGAAATGGTATTGATGATGTCGAGGGTTGGCCGATCTCTAGGTTGCTCCTCCCTCCTTGATGGCTCTGGTTGCGGTAGCGTCCTTGGTCGATCTTCACTCGTCTTTAGTAGGCATCTCAAAAATTAGCCCAGTGGATCCCGCCTGACAAGCTTCTCAATCTCATCTTGGAGCTGAATGCATTCCTCAGTATCGTGGTCATGATTATGATGATAAAGACAGTACTTGTTGGGTTGTGCTTACCAAGGTGAGTGTACATTCTCTTCAGTCTTGGTAGCTGCTTCTTGATCTAGATCAGAACATGGATTTTTGGAGCATTGAGGGGGGTGTAGTTATGAAACCTTCTAGGGGGAGAACCTCTTCGCACCCTTTTGTTAGACCTTCTTTGATGATGAGCTCGAGGGAGAGTTCGGGCTCGCCTACACTCAAGGAGAGTCTACGAGCGCAGTCGAACTTCATTTGGCTTTCAACTATGGACTTACTAGATTCGCCTGCTTGCCGCTCTCTCATGGCTTCCTTATCCTTCAGTTTGAAGGCCTCCTCAGCTCGGGCATAACCTTAAGCCCAAGCTAGCAAATCAATAAAATTCTTGAGATACTTCTTCTCTTGGGAGAACAGCAAATCATTCTTCTGAAGGCCATCCTTAAACGAGGCCATGGCAACTGAGTAGTCCAGATTTTGGACCTCCAATGCAGTGGCATTGAAGTAGTTGACATAAGCTCAGATGGTCTCTCCTTCCTACAGCTTGATGTTGATGAGGGAGTCCGAGCCATGCCTTGGATGTCGACTGTTGACAAAATGAGCCATAAATTAGTGGCTCATTTAGTCGAAGAAGAAGATCATACCTGACTTCAATGTCGAGTATCAATTTCTCGTTGCTTCCTTCAAAGTAGATGGGAAAGCTTGGCACAGAATGACGTCAGGTGCATCGTGGAGCAGCATCATAGTTTGGAAGGCCTCTAGATGATCAATCGAATTAGTGATCCCATCGTAGCTCTCGAATTGTGGAAGTTTGAAGTTTGGCAAATTCGATTCCTACATGATTCTTTAGGAGAAAGGAGGGTCAGTACAGATGTTATCATGGTTTCCTGGGGTAGCATGATGGAGCTCCTCAATCCATCGATCCATTTCTTGGAGTTTCTGATCGAGGGCCTAATCTCGATCATGGGTCATGGAGATTTTCGACTATAGATGGGGAAGGTCTCTTCTGAAAAAGAGTCATGATCAGAATAGGAGCTCTCCACTCTCTATTTTTCCTTTCTAGAGGCAACGGGTCTGCTAACCCAGGTATGCCTCCCTAGGACTAGTTCTTGACCTCTCAATGGGGGGTTCTCTGGTCGGATTGCCACCGAAGGCTATTGCATGGCTTGCACCATCTCAATGAGGTTCTAGACCTGCTGCATCAACAGGATGAACTACTCCAGATCCACCATCATTGCTAACAGAGGAGGTTGCGATGCTAGTGAAGCAGGCAGATTTGGTTTAAATCTAGCGGCAGAGGTGATGGATCTTCGAGTGGTCATCTTCTTTGGAGGCATTTTAAGGTTGAGGGAGGGAATGGAGATGACCCTTGAAGGAGAAAGCTCATAGGATTGATTGAGCACTCCTTTCAGAATAAGGGCTCAGAGGGAGCCCTTCCTATAGCGCCATTTCTGTTGGTGCAAAATTTAGTTGATGCCGAAATCAATACTGAAGTTGGAGAGGGCAAGGTCATCGTTGGTAATCTACAAAACAAGTCTCATTCAAAGTCAGGGGTGGTAGCTCCAGCAAGGCCCTTAGATGATCAATTCAACTCTTTCGGTCAATAGAAATGGAGTGCCTAGGAAAGAAAATGGTAGAGTGTCGAGAAGAAGAAGAGAGCTTTGGGGAAAAAGTGTATCTGAAAGATCTCTTACATAGGCGAAGCCTATAACAAACTGATAATGACAGCTGTAAGTGCCTGGTAGTGGGCTGTTTGGGACCATGTGAAGTTTGTTACAAAGGGTAGTGTCTATTATCATGATGTGTTGGCCGATTGGAACCTGATAGCTGAAGTTCGGATAAAATAGCTATAGGTGATGAAGTGTTTCTAGTTATTATCATTCCAGAGGAGCTTGGAGGTTATCGAGGATGACTGTGTGTAGGCTGTTGCTTACTATATCGATGGCATGCGCCAAGGTCCCTTCGTGCTACTTGAAGGGATCCGGACGGAATCCCACTGGAAGTATCTAAGAGAAGCTCGATCGACTGGATCCCTTTAGACAACTAGAAGGAGAAGTCTGGAAGGAGTTCGACTATAGAAGAAGTTCAGAAGGAGTTCGACTATAGGAGAAGTCTGACTAAAGAAGATGTTCGGAAGGAGTTCGACTATAGGAGAAGTTCGAAAGAGGTTCGATTGGTAGAGAAGTCTAGCTGGAGGAGAAGTTCGAAAGAGGTTTAACCGACCCCCAAGCTGGTCAGGTCAGACTGCCTAGGAGGCCACACTCACTGTTCAACTTCACCCTAAGGGGATCCAATGATAGGTCGGTGGCCGAGATTGCTCTGGGACTAGATATTTAGCCGAACATCGATAGGAGCGGGTTTATCCCCAATAATGTTTGGAGCATTTAATCTAAATTTTATCTTGAATTAGTGTTTAGATTAGATCTAAATAACTTCATGATTTTTTATGTAGAGTACATAGTTTTAGATTAAACTTGAGTAGGATCTTAAGAAGGTTCTACTCGTCGGTCGAGTTGGCTCTCTCAAAAATCGAGCTAGCTCGACCAGCATGCCAGCCATGATACGATTTTTGGATTGTTGCTCCAGTCAGCTCGATCAAAAATCGAGCTGGCTTGCTTCAATTCAGGCTAACTCGAATTGGATCCAAGCTTGCCCGACGGGAACAATGGCCTTCGAGCCTTTCCCAAGTGGACTGTCTCAGGAACTGAACTAGCTCGACTTCTGCTTGGGCCAGCTCAGATGGGATTCAAGCCAGCCTGATTGATAAGTTGGATGAATATTATAATTGGCTAATTTTATGAGATCAAATCTACATCTAGTGCTTGTTTATGAAATAAGCCGACCCAATTTTTGACATAAGTTGACCTATTTAGTGAAATAGTGATAGGATGTAAAGAATCATTCAAAATTTTAAAAAATATTTTTGAAATGCCGAACCTCAACCCTCAGTCTTAAACTTAATTAAAAATTAAGTATGATGAATTAGGATCTAGAATTATGAACTAAAAATCTTAAGTAATTGATCATAAAATGTGGATTATCAAGTTAGTCGAATTAGATCCATTAATTGGGTTAGACCTAAGGTTAGTTAAAGAATGGACTAAATTAGAGTAATTAATCAAATCTAACCAAATATTGATTTAGATTAGGTCAAGAACTCTTTAGACCAAATTAATATAGTTGTAGTTGGTCAAGCCCATGCCTTTAACGAGGACCAAATGGACTTGATTCGTGGCTATGCGATCGAACCTAAAATTGCTAGATTGGTCAAATTGAAACTAATGAACCAGATGGTGTCTAAGATAAGTCTGGCAGCTCAAACTAGTGGCTTTTAATTAGGAGCTACTCGCACTGATTCAATCTTTGATGAGTTAATGGCATATCCCTTCCAGTGATCTCACTTACCTGGCCATCCTAGTGAATTAGATTTTGATTTGACCACTTGGTGATTTGGGCTCACCCATGTCAATTAGGTATATCAGTTTGATTGATTTAGTGATCCTAATGCCAGTTTTAGTTAGGTCCTTATTGATCTGACTTGGTGAAGTCAGTAGGAGGATCCAAATTGGTTGGTTAATTCATCTTAAAAATTGACTAATAAAATTCTATAAAATTATTATGTTAGGATAAACTATCCTCTCTCGGATCGGCGTAGCTGTTGGTGATTAGCCAAGGAATAAGAAACAATCTCATAGGATCAACGCGGAAGCAAAATAATGGATTCAAGAGAAAAGAGAGAAAGAGAGCATAAGAGTTTTCTGGAAGAAAAGAGCTTTATTCAATGAATTCAGCATCATATACAATTTTGACCTATTTTCAGTATTTATACTTTATAAAAGGGTCAAGCTCCATGCTCATAAAAAAACTCTACAAAATCCAAACAACCCACGTACATAAAATAAATCCATAAAAAAACTGAGCTGGCCTAGTTTCAAATTGAGCCGGCTAACTTACGACTAGGTCGGCTCAGTCTCAAACTGAGCCAACCTAGTTGTGTACCATGCCAACAACCCAAAAATATTATTTTCTATTTGAATTTTTCTCTGAGATATAACCAACCAAGTTCTGGACTGAGCCGGCCCAGTTCCTAACTTAGCCAACTCAGTCTCAAGGTGAGCCGGCTCAATTTCTAAACTTTGCTACTCGGACTAATTTCTCTTCCAGCTTGCTTCTGTCTTCCCATAACCTATCTTCTCATGTTTTCAAGACTTGGAAAAACCACTTTTGAGCTCACATTCTCCATCTTTGTGCTTTCAAGTCCTTGTGAACTCATCTCTTCTCAGCAAACCCATCCTTGGTACACACATCTAAAAGCTATCTCTGGGGAGTACCTTCATGAGTGCATCAGACTGATTCTCTTTGGTATAGACCTTCATTAGTTTTACTTCACCTTCCTCTAATAGCTCTTTAATCCTATGGTACCTCACGTCTATATGCTTTGTGCGTGCATGATAGACTGGGTTCTGTGCAAGCAGTAGAGTACTCAGACTATCACTAAATAGTGTAACCTTGCTCTTCTCCACCCGCAACTCAACAATCAGCCTCCTAAGCCAAAGGGCTTCCTTTGTAGCCTCCATTATTCCAATATACTCAGCCTCTATGGTAGACAAGGCCGTAATTGATTGAAGGATTGATCTCTAAGACACCAGTCCACCATATACGCAGAAGATGTATCCAATAGTAGACCTCCTTGTATCAAGATCTCCTGCATAATTTGTATCTACAAATCCTTCCAAAGGACTCGAACCTCCATCTTTAAATCCTTCTGGCTGTCCACCAAATACCAAACCATAATCTCTTGTTCCATGTAGATATCGCAATATCCATTTTAATGCTTTCCAGTGTTCCTTCTCAGGGTTAGCCATGTATCTACTAATCATACTCACTGCATGTGCTAAATCTGATCTATAGTACACCATAGTGTACATCACACTGCTTACAATATTCGTATAAGGGACTCTATGTATTCTCTCTCCTTTTCTGATTGGGGGTTTTGTAACTTGGAGAGAGATATATGGCTTGGTAATGATGTCTCTACAGGTTTGGCCTTCTCCATCCCAAACTTTTCTAGAATTTTTTGGACATATCTTTCTTGTGACAAATAGAGCACTCCTTCACACCTATTTGTGCAAATCTTCATTCCAAAAAATGTTTTAACTGGACCTAGATTCTTCATCCCAAACTCAGATGATAATGTCCTTTTCAACCTTTTCACAACTTCTATGCTTCTACTGGTGATAAGTATCATAAATTCATCAATAAAAATATTAATTTATCAATTAATTTATATTTATTTTTAAGAATTAATGTTTAATTTATATATATTTTTAAGAAATTAATATTTTATTAATTAAAAAATAATTAAAAAAATAATAAAATAAAAAATAAAATATTATTATCATTGGAAAGAGCTTAATTTTTTGGTCACAATGAAATAAGTTTGAAGCAAATCAAAGCTAAAATGGACTAGATATAATTTTTTTAAAAAAAATTAAAATAAAAAGGAAAATAGTTCAGCCAGCTCTACAAGCCAAGCCAAGCCGTTCAACCTGACTCAGCCACAGAAGCCAGCCATCGATCCATGAAACCAGGCTTAGACTACCAGCTCAATAGAGGTCAACCAATCGAAGCTTGCCATGTTATGGACCTAGACCCTTAAGGGGTTTATAAAAAATCTATCGTGGCTCATGGGGTATTTTCATCATTTCAAGTGGCAAAGACAAGTGCTGATTCACTACAGTCTATGGTATACTCAGTCTACATGGTCCATGGGAACAGTAAGTGCATGATCATGCGGTTGTGTTTGTTGCCGATCAACATCGGACGATAGGAATGTTTTCCTACTCTCATTTGAATGGCATCAACACCAGAACTTCGATCCGATGGCCACGCATGCTCCAAGTGACGATCCAATGGTTGACAAAGCTCCCGATAATGATCAGGACCCTCAAGCATGCGATCAATGGCCTAATTTCCTCCATCAACGTGCGATCAATGGCCAGAATATTTTTTGACTCGATTTAGGCCGGTGAAACTCTATTTTTGGTATTTTTTTGAAGCCTTGGACCACCATCTGACTGCCAAAACATGCAGAGACTTCACAAGACCTTTGATCCAACAATCTTCTGCTAATTTTTTCAACAAACATGAATCTATACTTCTCCTTAGTACCACATTGCCTAGGAATAAATCCTCCAACCCTCCAACACCTATGAATAAGACCCCAGGCCTCCAGAATTCATTATCTTTGATTGAGGCGAAGCTTTGGTACAGGATAGAACCAGGCTTTGATTAATGGCTGCTTTAAGGCAATTGGTATCGAGAGGAAGAGCTAGGCTTCTACACCATCTTTCTGACGATGCCGATCCAAGATCAAAGATCAGTCTATTTTAATTTTAATTTTTTTTTTTCTTTTTAAATTCCATGTATTTAAATTTTAAAATTTTAATTAATATAAATTTTATTTTTATACACTTTAATTTTAGCTTTTTATTTTTATTATAAGATAATTTTATACTTTAATTATTGCTTTTTATTTTACTATAAGTAGATGCTAAGATCTAACTAGCAGATCATAGTACCAAATTTATTATTTCGTACTATTTAATTTTCGCTCTTTATTTATTTTTTGACTTCAAATTTTTTTTTCTTTCTTTTCTTCTCTCAAAATCAAAGATTTCGAAACTAAAACACTATCTTCCCTATGAATTCGACCTAACTCACTACTTTCTATCTATTTTTAATTATTTTATGAAGTTTGATTAAATTGATAAACACGATATCTTAATGACAACATCGAGCTCTTATCAAATTTTTGGTATTGTTGCTGGAAAAGACACGATATTAAAATTTTTGATTTCTTTGATTTCTTTTATAAATAAATTATAAATAATTTTTATTTTTTTAAATTTCTATAAAAATTGCTTACTAATTTTTCTTCTTCTTTATTTTTTAGAAAAAAAAGAGAAGAAAAAAAAAATAGAAAGATTAGGCCAAGGAGGAAGCTTCTAATCCTACTTGGTAAGATCAATCCTAACCCTAGATTATTATTATTATTATTATTATTATTTATTTTATATTTAAATTAATCTAAAAAATATCTACTTAAATTTAACTAAAAGCTTCATGAGAAGATTAGAAATCCTAATTGCTTAGAGTATGCATCATATTAGTTTTATTTTTTTTATTTTGGTGATTGTTGGAGGCAAGGTAAGCTTCTAAAAATCAATTAATTGCATGCACCTAGTTTAAATTGCATAGAACCTTTTGATTGAAATTTTTTTGTGCATATTCATATTAAATCAACTTAAGGACAACAATCAATTAAATAAGATAAGGTGGAGATTTGATCATCCTTCCTTAACCCATAAATAATCGACCAGCATCCTGTATTGGTCTAAGCCTTTAATTTTAAAATTAATTAGACATCGACCTTACGAACTCGAGCTCATTAGGACAAGAAATCCTAAAAGTTGGACTAGATTAGGGTTAGTCAATTTAACTAGTGCCTAGGAAAGTGGTTCAAGGATGACTGGGTTCGAAGGAAGGTGGTTACTTAATTGATTCCATTAGCTTACCTGGTCAAGTATAATTAGTATCTAAGGTAAGCAGCGGAAGGACCCCCACCATTCTGGTTAGTTGATTGACTGATCCTACATTTGGAGGGCTTGAAGGTAATCTTGACAGTTAGAAATTATCTAGATCTAGAATAACCTTTAGTCAGGATTGATTGACCAACTTGATTGCTAACCAATATTAAACCTAATTAAAACTAATTCTTCTCTTTCTTCTTAGCTCTAAGACTCCTTAGGACCTCTTCACTAGAACTTTTCATTCTTCTTTTTTTCTCTTTAAAAATAAAATAAAATAAAATAAAATAAAATAAAATAAAAATTAAATTAAATTAAAAATTAAATTAAATTAAATTAAACTAACTAAAAAATTATTAAAAATAATAACTAAATAAAATAAAATTAAATTAAATTAAAAATAATAATTAATTAAATAAAATAATAAAAAATTAAAAAAATTAAAAATATAAAAATATAAAAATAATAAAATAATAAAAATATAATAAAATAATCTAAAAATCTAAAAATTTTGAACCATACATTAGGGTTGCACTAATACATACACGGTAGAAAATCGCTTTACCTGATCTAGTTGAATCCAACCATAAAATTGAATAGCTGAACCATATTAAATCTAGAAAACAAAATGGCTAAAAGTTTTAGAGAACCACCGAGGTAGATGAAAGAATACTTTATTTCTTCTATCTATTGTAAGCGTACCAACAGGCATCACCTCTTTCTGATACCAATTGATGTTCCATGATATCGCTTGAATGCTAATCATCCTTGGCATCATAAGCCCCGATACCATGTTGTAGAAGCTCCTGATCTTTAGCATGGACTTGAAGAAAACTGTGACATTCTCTATGGGCAACAAACCACCAATCCTCCATCTGGATCTATGATGGGGTGCCTCCCTCCTTGGGCTTGAGGAAGACGTCCCCCTTCTCTAGGGCTTCTTCAAGAACCCTAGGGAGGCAACCCTAGAGAGAAGAGAAGAAGAGAGAATTAAGAGAGAAAAGATCTATATTCCATAGCATTATGAAACCCTAATACAATCTATGTATTTATACATAGCCATTAGGCCTGACTAAAAGCTCTCCGAACTAATCCAATACATGAAAGCACTCACCAAGCCCATGTACATCCATGTCTCCCATGCTCTCATCCTCTGAATCTAGATTCGACCCATACATGAGTTAGCTCCCTTAAGATCTCTCAAATCAAGCCTTAAGACTCCTAGGATCAACCTAGACCCTAGCCCAAAATAGACCCTTATGTAACTCTGTCCGCGCACTGAGCCAGCTCAGTACTGAGCTGGCTAAGTTCCACTGGGTCAACTTAGTCTAAAACTGAGATGGCCCAATTTTGTGCCATGCCAGCAGTCCCGAACGCGCAGCTCTCTATTTTTCTAGTGCATTGAGACTTAGCTAACCTAGTTTTGGACTGAGTTGGCTAATCTATAGAAAAACTCCCTTTTATAGTCTTGATTCTTCGACTTTGGTTCCTTTCTTCACCTTGAATTCTAGGTCTCCAAAGCACCAACCAAGCCCTTGAAATCCCCGGAGCCAACATCGTGAATCCTCCCATGGCCTCCTAAGGCTTGAAAATACCATAAATCCTCACAATCTCCATCTTGATGCTCTCAAGCATTAGCAATTCCTTCGGCAATGCTCTCCTGCATGATCACACTATCTCTATGCACTCGACAGCACCTGTGCAAACATCGCCTCTGCCAATCCTCTTCAGCTGTTGTGCATCCTTGAGGCCTTTGGGATGACCGCCTCCACCATTGAAGACCTATGCTTGCTTCTTGGCACCATCTTGAAATTGTAGGATCTCTTCTGCTTAGCAGCTGTATCACATTTTCTAAATTTTTCTAGAGAACCTACAACATTTCTGCACCAGCACATGCTGTACCACCTGACATGATCTCCTCAGTGCTATGCTTGCCACCTGCACACATCGCTCTACCTGGAATTGTGCATCACTGGTGCTCTGAACTCATGTCAAATTTTCTCCCCAATTATGAAGCTACTTCATTGGAGCTCCACCTATATCCATAGTTCACCTGATGCCATAGAAGTTGACTTTATGCCTGAGTCCCTCAAGGCCAACCACTCAACACTACATTGCTAAGCCTACCGCTACACGTCAAACACCATCGTTGTCCCTACGAATCCTCCTCACTCCATGGATCGCTTCGAAGCCATCTTGGATACCTCTGTAACCCACGGGAACATCCAAAATCTAAGAGCTCATCCAACTCTTCTGAATCCAATGACTGAACCCTAGAGAATTCTACCCTAGTCCTTCTCTTCTGCCCCTACACCAGCCATCACTTTAGTTGTGCCTAGAGAACTATCCTCCACCTGAACCACAACTCTTCTTGGTGTCCCTATGGAAGAAATCTGATCCAAGATACCCCCAATTGCTAGAGACCTCTGGCACTCCCTGAGACCTACACCCGATCTCCTTGAGATGCCACTGACACTCTCTACTGAGATACACTTTTTGACTGCTGCAACATCGAGCCTTTCTTAGTCCCGTGCCTCTAGATAAGTGCTCCTACAGTACTCCAGCACTTTCTAATTAATCTCTGCATCACTCTACAACCATCCAGTCCTAACCTACTAGACCTCCATGGATCATCCATCTTCATCACTCCAAGGCTTCGCAAATCCATGCTCTAGTCGAACCGTTGAATACATCTCCGACAACTTTTTCATCTTCCTAATATCGAAGGATGTATAGTCGCTTCTTTAGCCTTCCTTCTATCATTGCCCCTTAAAAAATCTCTCTGCAAAAGCCCTACACTGCCCATCTTCCTAGAGAACCCTGATGCTCTCTGCTGAGATACCTCCCTCGGCTACTACATCATCGAGCCTCTCTCAGCCCTACATCTCCAAAGAAGTGCTACTGCAGTACTCCAGTGCTCCTTGCCTGTCACATAACCATCATACACACCAACTTTTTCACCAAGATCGATCAGCAAATCATGTACCAAATCCTTCCACCCTAAAAAAATTCTTTTCCATTAATTCTCTCAACCTCCACCTTCAACCCGCTGCACCCAGTTGGACAAATCACAGCAACAATAAGGTAGAATTGAGACATACCATGGAATCCTTATGCAAATTTCTGATTTCACCTTATATGGCATCTCCTTCCCTTCCATTCACCATCAGGCCCTGATACCAAATGTAAGCACACCAACTGGCATTATCTCTCCCTGATACCAGTTGATGTTCCATGATATTGCTAGAATGCCAACCATCCTTGGCATCACAAGCTCCAATACCATATTGCAGAAGCCCCTGATCTTTAGCATGGATCTGAAGAAACCTGTGACATTCTCTATGGGTAGCAAACCATCGATCATCCATCTGGATCTATGATAGGGCGCCTCCCTTCTTAGGCTTGAGGGTGACACCCCTCTTCTCTAGGGCTTCTTCAAGAACCCTAGGGCAACAACTCTGGAGAGAAGAGAAGAAGAGAGAATTAAGGGAGAAAAGGTCTATATTATATAGCATTATGAAAACCTAATACAACCTATGTATTTATACATACCTTGCCGACAAAAACTCCCTGAATATCATATCTCTAATTCACCATATCTCCCATTTATCTCTGCCTTCTCCTAAAGCTCTTCGGCCAAATTAAGTCGATAACCCTCCATCTCTAGCCACCTTCCGTACTCTTAGTCCACTAGTGTTAGATATATGTGCCCTAGAAGCCAGAATTGGCTGACACTTGTAATACACTTCTAGGGGCAAAATTATAATTTTGACTATAATTAATAAAATGGGTTATTTTCTATCACACATGTGTATTTAGTGTCTGTGATACATCCTTTGAGTTAATGGTAATGATAATTCATATTTTCAAGAGTTGAAAATTTAAGACATGAATAATCATTATTAACTCATAAACAGCTCCCGACCATAGGATCATCACGAGGATGGTGATTGATCCGGAAGGTTGGTGTACGATCGCTTCTCTTTAGTAGATGAGTCTTGAGTCTACGGTGTGGAGACACCGGAGCGAGAGTACAGGTACTCGTTAGAGAACGAGGGCACTGAGCGTGACCACCTCGAGTAGTCATTAGGAAGTCTACCTTCTCGTCAATGACTGACTCGATGCTGCAGTAGTGTGTCTGGTTCTTTGACCTGAGATGCATCGGCAGTTCACCTTGAGGGTGTTATAGTTTGACTACACCATTACTCGGTCTCCTAGCCATATGGAACCCTGAGGTGTATGTTGGCTATAGCATGTTCATTGTAGGAACTGGATTGCATCAAGATGGGAATCTATCTACCTCGGTGGTAGAGGAGCAGCCCTATGATGATCATGAGAATCAAGTCCAGAAATCCATGGCCATGGTAGAGTGAAATAATAGAAAGAGTTTCTATTTAGATTTTCACATTGGACTCGAATCGAATGATTACATCATATGACAGAGACTAGGGTTTGACGAGTTCACCTTAACCCTAATCTGATCGGGGCTCAAGATAGAAGAACTTAATCACACAGGTAGCTGCACCAAGAGGTTCGCATTCAGCTCTGATGGGTTGCCACCATATACTGCTAGGTGTCACTGGTGGATTTTGGGAGCAATTAGAATGATTTAGATGATCGATCATTCTAGCTGTTCGAATCAGAAGAGTTCTGATCCATCGAAAGGAGTTTCGATGATGTCTATGATAGAGATCATGACATATCCCATTACCATACAGAACTGAACCTAACTGGGTCACACAAACAAGGGTTTGAATCTGGTGATCATCAATTGAACTGATCTAGTTCAATTGATCTGAATGAGATTCAATTAGGTTCAAGGAAATCGTGCTAGCACTCGATTGAACCTAACGTTCTTCTTTTACTATCATAAATAAGTTGTCCTGACTGAGCCAAAGGAGTTTGTGCTCAATCAGAGGCCTTCATATGGTCTGACTGGAGGTTGTCCAAGTCAGAATAGGTTGTCTTATTTGTAAGACATTACCTGCCATTTTTGGTCACCTGCCATTTCTTGTTCTTTGACTTTGGTCAAAAGTCTACCGTTGACTGGTCAAACGTTGACCATTGACCCTTTGACTTTTGACCACATGTCATGCACCTATTGGAGAGCTGGTGGGGGCCTTGTCCCCCTGCCAGAACCTGGCAAGGAGAAGGGCGCACGCCAAGGGTGGCGTGAGCCCAAGTAGGAGGCGCCTAGGAGTCCTTGTTGGACAAGGACTCCACCTCCCTTTTGGATTCCAATCAGAGTTCTACTAAGAATCCAGTTTGACTGGTCTTAGGCGCCCTCTAAGGAGGAATCCAGGGGTCTCTATTCCAACCAATCAGATTTAGATCTGATTTCACAAAGGGTTGTGATTGGTTGAGAGGAAGAGGAGTTGGATCACAAGAGGTCTATAAATAAGACCCTGCGCCCAACCCTAATTCCTAAGTGAATTGCAATTGAGAAACCCCACGCCCCAAGGCTGCCTCTCCCCTCCTTCTCCATGCCATAGCTCTCTTCTCCCCTTGCTCTCCACGTCCAAAAGGTGTTTTGGACTTAGGTTGGTGCGATTCAGATCAAGGAAAGGCGATCAAAAGCAAGAAGGCTGCGCTGCTGCAAAAGGACGACTGCAGATCTTCAAAAGAGTTTTGAAGATCCTCCAGATCAGATCCAGATCTGATTTTTGGAGGTGTGATAGAGAAGAAGAGGATCTCCAGATCCAACCCGAGTGGATACCGGTAGAGGCCAGGCGCTTGCGTGGCTAAGATCCAGAACCTTCCGCTGCAATCAGGATCATCTACAGGGTAATAGGATTACCCAAATCAGGTAAATTAAATTTGATTTAATTTATCTTATTTTATTTTATTTATTAAAATAATAAGAATCAGATCTGAAAATATATCAAGATCTGATTGAGATCAAGAGAAAATTTTTGAAATATATCTCTTGATCTAATCAGATCTGGACGAACCTGGACCGGGAAATCAGGATTTCCCTTCAACTGGTATCAGAGCCATGGTTCTAAATTGTTTAGATCTGATTTTAATTTTATTTTAATTAGAAAATAAAGTGATTTCAGATGTCACATGAGATGTGATCAGATCTGAAATCAGAAAAAATTAAAATTAAATGATTTGGATCTAAGAACATGAAGATATGCATGACTAGTTCTAGAATAGAATAGTTCTATAGAATAGTTTTGCATGTCTTTGATTTAATCTGATTAAATCATATTTTAGATCTTCTTATTTACTATTTTCTGATATTATAAGTGTTATAATAACATCTGATAAACAGCAAATAAAAATTATTTAATTTTAAATATCATATGAGATATGATTAGATGCATGTCTAGACTAGTTGTAGAATAGTTCTACATAATTGTCTAGATTAGAATTTATTTTGATTAGATCAATTTAAATCTAATTTTTTAGATTATTATGAGATAATTTAGATCTGAAAACATGCATGATTTGATACATGAGATGTATGCAAAATATGCCTTGATTAGATCTAAATTTGTATATGAGATATATGATATAGATCTATAACTGTTTTGTAGATTTACATGTTCCTGATTAAGGCGTTCCTCTTGGCCGTCCGGTCATAAGAACGAAGAAGGGTTTAAAGGCCCTCTCTTCCCATTCGATGGGGTGTTCTTATGACGTGTAGGGGTGCTGCGTGTTCGTCCTTAATCAGAAACCCAAAACTTACTTTCTGCAAAACCCTAGATCCTGAAACCCTAGGATTTATTGTGCATATTTTGTTTATGAACCCAACTTAATTAAGAATTAAGTTTATGGAATATTAATTAGGTCTAAAATTGAGAATTTCAGATCTAAGACATATTCATAATACTGGGTTCGGGCTTGGGTAGCTCAATTAGGTCTAAGCGGTTGATCAAACCGAATCAAGAGTTGGTTAGATGGGATCAACAATGCTTAAATTGACCAGCCTAATAGGATTAAGTCTGGGTCAAGATCGAGTCACGATCAAGCAAGACCTAATTAGGCTCAGAGGTTAGAGTCTGGATTGTAGGCTAACCCAATTGGTTCTGACTCAACAATTTGGTGTCTAAGGTAAGTTTGGCACAGACGACCGACTGGTTTTTAATTGGAAGCTACTCGACCTGAATGCGTTCTTGTGCGAGTTAACGGCATATTCCTTCCACCGGTCTCACTTACCTGGCCATATCTGTTGACACAGTTCTGATCTGAGGTGGTCAATAATCCGAGCTGACCCATGCCACTAGGTTAGTCATAATTGTTATGACTAAGCCAAGTCTAGTTTAATGAGACCTGAATCAATTCTCCCTAAGAAAAGATTAAGTCCTGAGGTCTTCCACCATTGTAGACGTGCGGGCCCTTCCCGGGGTTGATTGTTCTCGGCTGGATACAGTGGCTCAGTTGCACCGGGAAGACGCAACCATGTCTATTAGGCATTGGATGCTATGGGCTGGAGGATGAGTTGGGCTCAATATTTCGGATACGGTGAGAGACCCAATTAGGAACCCAGTCTATGCAAATGGTGGGTCTGACTTAACTAAGGAGTGGATCAATATTCCGGATACGGTGAGATTCATGAATTAGAGACCAAGTTTGGGTGCACCATGATTAGAGAATCATTGAACAAGAGTTGTTCACTCATTGGCTAACCCATCACCAATAACTGTTAGGTGAGGTGATGAGTCAGTTGGTGAGACCGCACCACCCACTAGAAATCATCAATCGCGGAGATTTTCGCATCTCTACAGAGGGAGTGTAGGGATCCGAGAAAATAGTGGGAGCTAATTTGTTTAAAAATAAAATCCCTAAACAAATTGGTCAAGTCAAAATTACAGTATCTAACTAGAATCTTTGACTCTCTACAGGAAAATGTCTGCGTCCAACCCACTGGCACGTATCCTAGACACACATAGACTGACTGGACCCAATTATAAAGATTGGCTCAGGAACTACAAAATTGTTTTGGGTTCAGAGAAGTTAACACATGTTTTGGACCAGGACCCTCCCACCTTACCAGCTCGTCCATCCACTGAACAGAGAGCGTCTCTGGAAAAATGGATTGACGAAGACAATAAGGCCAGATACTACATGTTGGGCTCGATGTCTGATGAGCTCCAGCGCCAACATGAAGATATCGGGACTGCTCGCCAAATGTTGGCTCACCTGCAGGAGATGTTTGGTGAACAGAGTCGCGCAGCCAAATATCAAGTCACGAAATGACTTTTTAAGGCTAAGATGCGTGATGGGCAGTCAGTCCAAGATCACTGTCTGACAATGATCAAGGACATGGAAGAGCTTGAGAAGCTCGGTGTGAAGTTGGACTTGGATCTTGCAGAACGATATTATTCTGCAATCCTTGACTGATGCATATGGGCAATTCATCATGAATTACCACATGCATAAACTTCAAAATTCCTTGGCCGAGTTGATGAATATGCTGGTTACCGCTGAGCTTTCTATGAAAGGTTCTAAAGGCTCAGTTCTTGCTATGGAACGGACTTCTTCCAAAAGAAAGTCTTATGGAAAGAAAAAGAAGTCTGTGAAAAAGCAAAAGGTAGAAGGATCAAAGAAGAAGAAGGCAGAACCGAAGAAGAAGGTCGATGGCAAAGGAAAGTGTTTCCATTGCAACAGCGACGGCCATTGGAAGCGGAACTGCCCTACTTACCTGGCCACCCTGAAGAACAAGAAGGAAGGTCCTTCTGGAGGTATGCTCGTTATTGAGTCTAACCTTACGGTTTCTTCTGCATCCAGTTGGGTGCTTGACTCTGGTTCTAGTGCTCATCTGTGCACTTCTATGCAGGGTCTTGAGGATAGCAGGAGGCTGAGGGATGGAGACATGATCCTACGCATCGGTAATGGAGCAAGAGTTGCTGCAGTAGCCGTGGGAACATACCCTCTGCGATTACCATCTGGTTTAGACTTAGTTTTAAAAGACTGTTATTATGTGCCTGCAGCTAGCAGGAATTTGATTTCTGTTTCATGCTTAGCACAAGAAGGTTATGTGATCACCTTCTTTAAGGACCATTGTAACATTCTTTATGAAAGAAATAAAATTGCAAATGGTTTCCTTGTTAATGGTCTTTATCAGTTGCATATTGATGTACCTGTTTTAACTATCGAGCAAAACGTGAATGCCAAACGACCTAGGGATAGTCCAAACGACAGATATCTATGGCACCTGAGATTAGGTCATATAGCAGAAGATAGGATTAACAAATTGGAGAAAAATGGGCTATTGAGTCCATTGACTTTTGAGTCATATCCAACTTGTGAATCTTGTCTTCAAGGCAAAATGACTAAACTCCCTTTTGTTGGACATGGGGAGAGGGCCACAGATCTCCTTGCCCTAGTACATACTGATGTGTGCGGCCCATTCGATGTGCCGGCTAGAGGCAATTTTGTCTACTTCATTACCTTTACCGATGATCTGTCTAGGTATGGGTATGTGTATCTTATGAGACATAAGTCTGAAGCCTTTTGAAAAGTTCAAAGAATTCAGACATGAAGTAGAAAAACAAACTGGAAAACCCATTAAGGTTCTTCGATCAGATCGAGGAGGTGAATACCTTAGCCGGGAATTCCTAGACTATCTTAAGGAAAATGGCATAGTCTCTCAATGGACTCCACCAGGAACACCTCAACTCAACGGGGTTTCAGAACGGAGAAATCGGACTCTATTGGATATGGTTCGATCCATGATGAGCTTCACAGACCTCCCAGATTTTCTTTGGGGACATTCATTATTAACTTCAATCTATTTACTGAATAGGGTTCCCTCTAAAACCGTTCCTACCACACCGTATGAGATATGGCACGGTAAGAAACCAAGTCTGAGTCATCTCAGAATTTGGGGTTGTCCGGCTTATGTCAAAAGACAACAAGCGGACAAGTTAGAGTTTAGGTCCTTTAGAGCTCGATTCATAGGATATCCTAAAGAGTCATTAGGATACTATTTCTACATTCCAGAAGACCACAATGTGATTGTGAGTCGACATGCCATATTTCTTGAAAAATAGTTTATTCAAGATAGTGGCATTGGAAAGCAGATTAAGCTTGATGAGAAAGTCTCACAAGCAGAACGAGCTAAGGACCAAGTGGAACCAAATCAGGTTGAGCCAATAAGAACACTACCTCCTCCACCTCGTAGATCGGAAAGAGTTTCCCGTCCCCCTGAAAGATACTTAGGTATTATTTCAGAGGATGTAGAGGAAATGTTCCTCATAGGTAATGGTGCTCATGGTGATGATCCCAAAACCTACAACGAGGCGATATCAGATATCGACTCCGAGAAATGGCTTGAGGCAATGAAGTCAGAGATCGACTCGATGCACTCAAACCAAGTCTGGACCTTGGTAGATCCACCAGAAGGTATAGTACCTATTGGGTGTAAATGGATCTTCAAGAGAAAGATTGGTGCAGATGGGAATGTGGAGACATTCAAGGCTAGACTGGTGGCAAAAGGTTATAGTCAACGTGAAGGCATTGACTATCAGGATACCTTTTCCCCGGTAGCTATGCTAAAATCCATCCGCACATTGCTTGCTGTTGCAGCCTATTTCGATTATGAAATATGGCAAATGGACGTGAAAACGGCATTCCTAAATGGATATCTTGAGGAAGATATCTATATGGAACAGCCGCTAGGTTTCACATCCAGTGATACTGATCACAAGGTTTGCAAGCTGCAAAGGTCCATATATGGACTTAAGCAAGCATCTCGGAGCTGGAACACTCGTTTCAATGATGTGATCAAAAAGTTTGGTTTCATCAAAAATGAAGAGGAACCATGTGTTTTCAAAAGGGTCAGTGGGAGCGCTGTTGTCTTCCTCGTATTGTACGTGGATGACATCCTCCTTATTGGGAATGATATTCCCATGTTGACATCAGTCAAGATGTGGTTGTCCAAGGAATTCTCCATGAAAGACCTAGGTGAAGCATCCTTTATTCTAGGAATTAAGGTCTATAGGGATAGACCGAATAGGATGCTAGGACTTTCACAGAAGATGTACATAGAGGAAGTACTAAAGAGGTTTAGTATGGAAAACTCTAAGAGGGGATTAATACCCTTCAGACATGGTATTCATCTTTCCAAGAAGATGTGCCCCAGCACACCTGAGGAAATAGAACGCATGAGCAAGATCCCTTATGCTTCTGCAATAGGGAGCCTCATGTATGCCATGCTATGTACACGACCTGATATAGCCCATGCTGTGAGTGTCACAAGCAGATATCAGTCAAATCCAGGTGAAGAACACTGGACTTCTGTGAAATGTATCCTTAAGTACTTGAGAAGAACTAAGGATATGATGTTGGTCTTTGGTAATGGAGAACTCCAAGTTCAGGGATACACAGACTCGGACTTCATGTCTGATATAGATGATCGAAAGTCGACATCTGGAAGTCTGTTTGTGTGCAATGGTGGAGCTGTCAGCTGGAAGAGTTCCAAGCAAACTGTGATAGCAGATTCCACCATGGAAGCAGAATATATAGCTGCATCAGAGGCTGCAAAGGAAGCATTCTGGTACAAGAAGTTTGCTGCAGAAATTGGAGTAATGCCATCAGATGCCATTCCTCTTTACTGCGACAACAATGGCGCCATAGCCCTTGCTAAGGAGCCGAGGTCTCACCAGAAGTCCAAGCACATTGAGCGGCGATATCATCTCATCCGCGATTACCTTGAGAAAGGTTACGTTGAGGTCAAGAGAGT
Organism: Cocos nucifera; assembly: GCA_006176705.1. Classification (NCBI taxonomy): domain Eukaryota; kingdom Viridiplantae; phylum Streptophyta; class Magnoliopsida; order Arecales; family Arecaceae; genus Cocos; species Cocos nucifera. The sequence goes on from QRFJ01003078.1 coordinate 114,917, forward strand.
CAACTCCGCAGATAATGTGGCAGACCCACTTACAAAGCCGTTGGGCCAGCAGAAGATCGAAGCCCACCTTGAGAAGATGGGACTTAGACTTGTAGCCAATTGGCTTTAGGACAAGTGGGAGATTGTTAGATATATGTGCCCTAGAAGCCAGAATTGGCTGACACTTGTAATACACTTCTAGGGGCAAAATTATAATTTTGACTATAATTAATAAAATGGGTTATTTTCTATCACACATGTGTATTTAGTGTCTGTGATACATCCTTTGAGTTAATGGTAATGATAATTCATATTTTCAAGAGTTGAAAATTTAAGACATGAATAATCATTATTAACTCATAAACAGCTCCCGACCATAGGATCATCACGAGGATGGTGATTGATCCGGAAGGTTGGTGTACGATCGCTTCTCTTTAGTAGATGAGTCTTGAGTCTACGGTGTGGAGACACCGGAGCGAGAGTACAGGTACTCGTTAGAGAACGAGGGCACTGAGCGTGACCACCTCGAGTAGTCATTAGGAAGTCTACCTTCTCGTCAATGACTGACTCGATGCTGCAGTAGTGTGTCTGGTTCTTTGACCTGAGATGCATCGGCAGTTCACCTTGAGGGTGTTATAGTTTGACTACACCATTACTCGGTCTCCTAGCCATATGGAACCCTGAGGTGTATGTTGGCTATAGCATGTTCATTGTAGGAACTGGATTGCATCAAGATGGGATCTATCTACCTCGGTGGTAGAGGAGCAGCCCTATGATGATCATGAGAATCAAGTCCAGAAAGCCCATGGCCATGGTAGAGTGAAATAATAGAAAGAGTTTCTATTTAGATTTTCACATTGGACTCGAATCGAATGATTACATCATATGACAGAGACTAGGGTTTGACGAGTTCACCTTAACCCTAATCTGATCGGGGCTCAAGATAGAAGAACTTAATCACACAGGTAGCTGCACCAAGAGGTTCGCATTCAGCTCTGATGGGTTGCCACCATATACTGCTAGGTGTCACTGGTGGATTTTGGGAGCAATTAGAATGATTTAGATGATCGATCATTCTAGCTGTTCGAATCAGAAGAGTTCTGATCCATCGAAAGGAGTTTCGATGATGTCTATGATAGAGATCATGACATATCCCATTACCATACAGAACTGAACCTAACTGGGTCACACAAACAAGGGTTTGAATCTGGTGATCATCAATTGAACTGATCTAGTTCAATTGATCTGAATGAGATTCAATTAGGTTCAAGGAAATCGTGCTAGCACTCGATTGAACCTAACGTTCTTCTTTTACTATCATAAATAAGTTGTCCTGACTGAGCCAAAGGAGTTTGTGCTCAATCAGAGGCCTTCATATGGTCTGACTGGAGGTTGTCCAAGTCAGAATAGGTTGTCTTATTTGTAAGACATTACCTGCCATTTTTGGTCACCTGCCATTTCTTGTTCTTTGACTTTGGTCAAAAGTCTACCGTTGACTGGTCAAACGTTGACCATTGACCCTTTGACTTTTGACCACATGTCATGCACCTATTGGAGAGCTGGTGGGGGCCTTGTCCCCCTGCCAGAACCTGGCAAGGAGAAGGGCGCACGCCAAGGGTGGCGTGAGCCCAAGTAGGAGGCGCCTAGGAGTCCTTGTTGGACAAGGACTCCACCTCCCTTTTGGATTCCAATCAGAGTTCTACTAAGAATCCAGTTTGACTGGTCTTAGGCGCCCTCTAAGGAGGAATCCAGGGGTCTCTATTCCAACCAATCAGATTTAGATCTGATTTCACAAAGGGTTGTGATTGGTTGAGAGGAAGAGGAGTTGGATCACAAGAGGTCTATAAATAAGACCCTGCGCCCAACCCTAATTCCTAAGTGAATTGCAATTGAGAAACCCCACGCCCCAAGGCTGCCTCTCCCCTCCTTCTCCATGCCATAGCTCTCTTCTCCCCTTGCTCTCCACGTCCAAAAGGTGTTTTGGACTTAGGTTGGTGCGATTCAGATCAAGGAAAGGCGATCAAAAGCAAGAAGGCTGCGCTGCTGCAAAAGGACGACTGCAGATCTTCAAAAGAGTTTTGAAGATCCTCCAGATCAGATCCAGATCTGATTTTTGGAGGTGTGATAGAGAAGAAGAGGATCTCCAGATCCAACCCGAGTGGATACCGGTAGAGGCCAGGCGCTTGCGTGGCTAAGATCCAGAACCTTCCGCTGCAATCAGGATCATCTACAGGGTAATAGGATTACCCAAATCAGGTAAATTAAATTTGATTTAATTTATCTTATTTTATTTTATTTATTAAAATAATAAGAATCAGATCTGAAACATATCAAGATCTGATTGAGATCAAGAGAAAATTTTTGAAATATATCTCTTGATCTAATCAGATCTGGACGAACCTGGACCGGGAAATCAGGATTTCCCTTCACTGAGCGGCTAAGTTCACTGGTCTAGTTAAATGACCTAGTTCTATTGTCAGTAAAATCTCTTTTTTGTACAGATAGTTCCTTGGACTCCTGTAGAATGTCTTCTTCTATAGTTGATTCTCCAACTTTGGTTTCTTTCTTCACCTTGAATCTCAAATCTTCGATGCACCAACCAAGCTCCTGGAATTCTTGGAGCCAACACCATGACTCCTCCCATGGCCTCCCAAGGCATGGGAGTACCATAAATTCTCACATCTATAACCCGTCAACTTGTATCTAATTATCTAAAATTTATGCTACCCACTATGAGATCAAGCCGACCACAATCCAGATGCTCCCATCTTTCTATAGAAGCACCAACGAAGATCCTTATAAGCATTTGGATGAGTTTTTAAAAATCTGCTCTACGGTGAGGATTCAAAATTTAACTAATGATGCCCTTAGACTAATTTTATTCCCCTTTTCATTAAAAGACAAAGCCAGGTACTGGCTTGGCACAATAGGAAGATCAATTAAAACTTGGATTGAATTACAAAGTGAACTTCTTAAGAAATTTTATCCCATAGGCCAAACCAATATTATGATGCAAGCTATCACTAGATTTGCTCAGCTTTCAAGAGAACAAATTCACAAATCATGGAAGAGACTTAAGAAACTTCTTAGAAAATGCCCACACCATGGTCTATCTAAGTGGCAAATTATCCAAGGTTTCTATGAAGGGTAAGGAGAATAATACAGATAGATGGTAGGTACATTCTATGGAGGTGCATTCATGAACAAGAGTGAGGACGAAGCCTATACCTTGTTTGAAATTCTGAGTGAAAACTTAATTAACCATGCTTCATTATCTTTCTACCAAAAATGGGCAGAAATATATGAGATCAAACATCCAGAACCTAATTCTAAAGCCGACCTAAACCTAATAGCCCAAAAATTAGATAAAGTCGACCTTATTATCTAGAAATTAGATCAAGTTCTAATCCTAAGTCAATAATCTCCTGTACAATTCACATCATCTTCTAATTATCCGGAGATTTGTTCAATCTATGCTAGTCCAACCCATCATGTGAGTGAATGTTCCATGACTGCACCATTTTTACTTTTTATCCAAGAACAAATTCAAGCTACTTAAGACTACTCTTAGCTTGTTAGTGACCCTTTTTCAAATCCATATAACCCAGATTGGAGGAACCATTCTAATTTTTCTTGGATATCCCAACAAACTCAAGCTCAGATCCAAATTTCATCTGTTAGGTCCCAATATCCAAATTATGCCAATAGTAGTGGTCAGCCTAGTCAATCCACTCAGTCATTGCATTATAATCAGCCATCATATTCACCTCCATAAAAGACCAATCTAGCTGATGATAGATTTAACCAACTTCAATAACTAATTTTGACTCAACAGTAATCTATCGTCAGGCTAGAAGCTCAAATTGGATAACTAGTTGAATCTAACATGAGGAAAGAACTAGGTCAATTGCCAAGCCTACCAATTGCAAATTCTATAAACAATCCACCCATTGTCCACCAACCACCTGAACTAAATTATCAATCTAATGTCCCACTTAAGAAACTCCAATTAGAGAATGCCAAAATAATTTTGAACTTAAAAGTTACAGGATTCTTATGGACCCATATTAAGTTCAGGTGAGAGAGGCTAGTACTGATGCTAGCCAAAATAAAAATTTAGAGGAACAAGTTAGTACTGAAACTAACCATATAGAAAAACCTAAGATCAGAACTAGTACTGATGTTGGTTTCAGTTTAAATGAGATAGGTAAAGAAGAGAAGAGAATAAATGATTTACCTGAGACCTATAAACTAAAAGTCTTATTTTCTTCAATCCTAGAAGCTGGTTCTTCTTACAAAAATCAAGAGGTATACAATGAAAAGCCAATAGAGTTATTTAAGCAAGATCGTATTAATTTACCTCCATAATTAAAATTGCCTATTTATATCCTTCTAGTACCCATTACATCAAACTTAACTCCTAACTCAAAAACTTCATTCATAAGTATTTTAGAAGAATAAATAGGAGAAATTCTTGAAAAATAAGAGACTGAGAATGGGGTCACAAAATATGTTCACAAATTTAATAATGAATATATCATTAAAGGGATCATAAACTATCTTTCTAAGATTGGTAATCCAAAATCATTGGAATTTGTCAATCTAATATTTGATACAGGATAGTAAGCTACATTGTATCTAGCTAAAGATGATAAACTTAGCACTTGTTGGAAAGTAATTTAGTATTTAGTTTTTTCATCTAATTTATCTTTTTAGCTTATTTTCTTTTTAGAACATGTTAAATAAAATTGGAGGGAGCGCCTAAATTTTTAAAGGCATGTGCTGGACCAAAAATATACTGAGTCAAATGTATTCTTTTCTATTCTTTATTACATCCTTTATTTTTCCTTCTCCATTGAGGATAATATCAATTAAGTTGGGAGGAGAGAATAATAAATTTTTTTAATTTTTTTAAGTCTTCGAAGAAGTTAGTATTTAGTATTTAGACATCCAATTATGCTTAAGAATTGAATTGAACTAAGTATTTTTAAAAAAATATTGATGCATAGATTAGAGAATTTATGAGATATTGAGGGATCAAGTATTAAGAAAATTCAATAAAGAGTTAAGTCTAGAACATAAATTTCTTTTTTCTTTGAGCATTTCTAATTTTTTCTACTAGCATCAAAGAAAAGTCTATATTTTATAGGCTTGTGTAGGGTAACTATATGTTTCTTCATGTAAAAAAAATTATTAAAATAAAATAGTTTTTAAATACTTCTCACTGAGTAATCGGACCTCTTTGCCTAAGCAAGCATTAAGTTTTATGTCAAAAGATGAAAAGTGCAAAGAAGCTCGTTATAAAGCTAGTCTTAACTCATAGCCTGTTTGATTTAAAATGGTAAGCCCGAGGGATATTCTATACCTAGTGCCTTAAAGCCAACTAGTTTGGAAGTCATTGGCCCAAGACTCGCTACATGGATCAAATAGAAAGCTTAAGGGGTTAAGACACTCAATAGTAGTACAACGTTAAAAAAAATATATGTTGGTTTTCCATTGAGTAATCAGATTCCATTGCCTAAGTAAGCAATGATATTCACATTAAAAAATGGGCAATGTAAAAATAAAAATTAATAAATGAATGATGAAAGTAGCAATACACTTGCCCATATAAATGTTTAGACAAATTACAGATAAAGGTAGGATAACTTAGAAAAAGTTTAAAAAAAATTTGATGTTCTTTACTTAATTTTTATATTAATAAATATTAATACCCCAATGATATACCTTACTTATCCTCTACTGAATATCAATGGCCATTTTGAAAATCGCTTTGGTAAAATTCAAAACTTCAAAGTTAAAAGGTATCTAAAGCTAAATTCTTTTTTTATTCGAGAATGAGCAAAGCTTAAGTTGGGGGGTATAATAAGTACCATAAATTCATCAATAAAAATATTAATTTATCAATTAATTTATATTTATTTTTAATAATTAATGGTTAATTTATATATTTTTAAGAAATTAATATTTTTATTAATTAAAAAAATTAAAAAATAATAAGAATAAAAAATAAAATATTATTATCTATGAAAAGAGCTCAACTTTTTGATCGCAACAAAATAAGTTTGAAGCAAATCAGAGCTAAAATGGATTAGATATGAATTTTAAAAAAAATTAAAATTAAAAAAAGGCTCAGCCGACTTCGTAAACCAAGCTGACTCAACCACCGAAGCCAGTCGCCAGTCCATGAAACTAGGTGTAGACTGCTAGCTCAGCAGAGGTCAGCCAATCGAAGCCTACCATGTGGTGGACCTAGACCCTTAAGGGGTTTATAAAAAATCTGTTGTGGCTCATGGGGTATTTTCATCATTTCAAGTGGCAAGGACAAGTGCTGATTCACTATGATTTGTGATATACTCAGTCTACATGGTCCATGGAAATAGTAAGTAAACGATCATGCAGTTGTGGTTGTTGACGATTAAGATCAGATAGCGGGGATGTCTTCCTACTCTGATTCGAATGCCATCAGCACCAAAACTTTGATCCCACGACCGTGCAAGCTCCAAGCAATGATTTAGCAGCTGATAGAGCTTTCGACAGTGATCAGGATACCCAAGCACGTGATCATTAGCTTAATTTTTTCCATCAATATGCGATCAATGGCCAGAATATTTTTTGACTCAATTTAGGTCGATAAAACTCTATTTTTGGTATTTTTTGAAGCCTTGGATCACCATCTGAGAATCCAAGAAGCAACCTGGAGTCCCATCCGTTGGGGACTCCAAGCATCCTATCATGGGCACACGCCATCCTAGGCATGCACCCTTTCCTTCAATTTTCAGGGAGGGGAACAAGCCCCTAATCTTACTCTCAATAAGTGCATTGAAACATGGGCAGGCAATGGTCCAAGGCGTCAAAGGTCAATGTTTGACCAAAGTTCAAAGGATAAGATATTAGCATGGTGCATGGAAAATAGTAGGTGTTGTCTCAAATTTATCTCATAAATTAAGAAACCCTTTTGACTGGACAAGTCCAGTTCAGGACCTAGTAAAAGGTATCTGAGTGAGCACAAACTCATTTGGCCTCAGTCGAGGACAACTTTTAATGATAGAAAAAGAAGTTAGGTTCAATCATGTGCTAGCACGATTTCCTTGAACCTAATTTGAATCTAATTCAAATCAATTCAACTGGGATTAGTCCAATTGATGATCCAGATCCAAAACCCTGTTTGTGTATCCAGTTAGGTTTAGTTCTGTATGGTAATGGGATATGTAGTGATCTCCATCATTAACATCATCAAAACTCCTTTTCGATGTATCAGAAACTTTCTGATTAGACAACTAGAATGATCGATCATCTAAATCATTTTTAATTGCTCCCAAAATACCCCAGTGAAACCTAGCAGTATATGTGGCAACCATCAAAACTAAAAAATGAACCTCTTGTGCAGCTACTTGTGTGATTAAGTTCTTCTATCTTGAGCCCAGATCAGATTGTGGTTAAGGTGAACTCATTCAAACCCTAATTTCTTCATATATTTAATCATTCGATTCAAAGTCTGATGTGAAAAATTCTTAATAGAAACTCTGTCTATTATTTCACTCTCTGCCATGGCCATGGGTTTATGGACTTGATTCTTCTATGATCATCATTAGGGCTTGCTCCTTTCCACCGATGCGTAGATAGATTTCATTCCTGGTGCATCCATCTCCTACAGTGGAACAGCTATAGCCAACATTACACCTTCAGAGTTCCAATATGGTAGGAGACCGAGTCATGTTGTATCAAACTATAACCACCCTTAAGGTGAAACTTGCCGGAAATGAACCTTTAGGTCAAAGAATTAGACACACCACTGCAGCTCTAGTCAGTTCATCTGACAGGAGAAGATGACTTCCTTATTGACTACTCGAAGGTGGTCACTGCTCAGTGCCCTCGTCCTAACGAGTACCTATACTCTTGCTCCGATGTCTTCCTTATACCATAAACCTCTCAAGACTCATCTACATATAAAGGCGATTGTACATAACCTTCAGGGATAAATCACCATCCTTCATGATGATCCTACGGTCAGGAGTATTTATGACAGTTATATGAAGATTTTCTTATCTTAAATTTTCAACTTTGAAAATAAGATTCATTCATTTACCATTTTAACTAAGGGAATGTTACAGACACTAAATTACACATATGTTGATAGAAAAATAATTTTCATTTTATTATTTATAGTCAAAATTTATTAATTTTGCCCCTAGAAGTTGTATTACAAGTGTCAGCCAATTCTTGCCTATAGGACACATATTAAATTGAGGATTTAACTATCAACACCTGAAGGTACATCCAAATCATTGTCTCAACATTAGGTTCCTTATGACCCGTGAAGGACTATCCTAGCCAGGATTTTGCAAATTGAAATACAATTGAACACAGCTTCTTTGCGTATTAGGATGTGGTACAGTTTCATCTTGATCACGCATCGACTCCTCAAGTTACTTTGATTGTATCAAAAAATCTTTATCACTAAATTGAAATTTAGTTGTCCGACACCAAAGCACGTAATTGCTTGGAAGTTCATCGTTGGTGATCTCAATTCGGAGGGACACTTATGCCCATATTCCATCAGAGCAATCCTTGTGATAGCAGAAAAGCTCTGAAGTTGGTTACGTTTCAATGTAGATGCTATCCTACATCTCCACTTACATTTTGCATACCAGGGTGTCTCACACTCTTGGTTAAGGAGGACAACCAACCATATGGCACACAATGGACTATATACTCGATAAACCATTGCGTTCTTAGTAACAACGTATCATTTTATCGTGAAACTAGTTTAAAGACTAAATGATAAATTCTTCTTTGTCTATTTTAAATAGTCCTAAGGACTTCATCACAATAGATAGGAGTTTATTAGATGATGAAAGATTTATTATAAGAAAGTAAGAATAACTTTTATTCAATTAATAATTCATATACAATTACATAAAACAACTCAATCATCAATGGGCTGATGATTGGCTTTTGACACTATTTCTAATAATCTTCCACTTAGCATAAAGCCAATCGGTGCAGTATTGTATACCCATCTTCAGCTTGAAGTCATCGAACTCCTTCACCACAATAGCTTTAGTGAATAGGTCAGCTAGATTCTCCTTTTCATTGATCTTCTGAAGATCAACATCATCTCGATCCATGATCTCTCGGATAAGGTGAAAATAGCACAGAATATGCTTCGTCCGCTGGTGTGCCTTTGGTTCCTTTGTCTGAGCAATGGCTATAGAGCTATTGTAGAAGTGTAGAACTGGACCATCTAGGAAGGGTGCAACTTCGAGCTTCATGATGAACTTTTTCAGCCACACCATTTCTTTGGCAACATCTGATGTAGCAACATACTCCACCTTGCACACTGAATCGACCATGGTATGGTACTTGAAACTTTTCTAGCAGACTGCTCCATCATTAAGGATAAAAATATATTTTGACAAACTCTTGCTATCATCATGATCAGATTGAAAATTAGAGTCTATAAACCCCAATAATTTCAAGTTCGATTCACCATAAAAAAGGAACTAGTCCTTAGTATTTCTTAAAAACTTTAGGATGGTTTATACAACCTTCCAATGGTTCTCCCTTGGATCAGATTAGTATCTACTCACTATCCTTAGTGAGTATGCTACATCTGGTCGCATATATGTCATGGCATACATAATAGAACATACTATCGAAGCATATCAAATTCTGCTCATATGCTCTCTCTCTCTAGAGGTACTGTTAGACAATCCTTCTTCGAGAGAGAAATTTCATGACCTATCGATTGATAGCCCTTCTTAAAATTCTCCATGCTGAACCTCTCTAGCATCATGTCAATGTACATGGACTGGGACAATCCAAGCATCCTTTTAGATCTATCTCTATAGATCTTCATCCCTTGGATGTAGGAAGCTTCTCTCAGATCCTTCATGGAGAACTATGATAATAGCAAGATCTTTATTCCTTATAATGTAGGAACATCATTTTCGATTAAGAAAATATCGTCCACATACAAAATGAGGAATACAACTGCTGGACCATTAGTCCACTTATATATGCAGGACTCTTTCTCATTCTTAATGAAGCCATACATCTTGATCGTCCTATCAAAATATATTTTTCAACTCCAAGATGCTTGCTTCAATTCATAAATGGACCTTTGAAGCTTGCACACCTTAGACTCATCTATGGATGTGAAACCTTCAGGTTGTATCATATATACCTCTTCAGCTAGGTCCCCATTTAGGAAAGCTGTTTTAACATCCATTTGCCAAATTTTATAGTCCAGATGTGCAGCTATCACAAGCATGATCCGAATAGTCTAGAACATTCCCATAGAAAAAAATATCTTATCATAGTCTATAACATAATGTTGACCATATCTATTGGTAACCAGACGGGCTTTATAGATCTCCACCTTTCTATCTGTGCCCCTTTTTCTTTTGAAGACCCACTTACATCCTATGGGTTTTACCTTTTTGGGTGGGTCAACTAATATCCATACATCATTGACATTCATGGATTCCATTTCGTATTTCCTGGCCTCAAGCCATTTTCCAAAATTTGGTCTCTACATCCCATCCATATAGATGATTGGATCCTCGTCGTTCTCATCTAATTCAATAGGATCACCATCCCAAACCAAGAAACCAAAGTATCTATCCAACTAACATGGTACTCTACCAGATTGCCTTAAGGATGCAGGGTCAGTAGGCTCCAAGTCGGATTAAATTTAATCTAGTTCAGGTTTAGCTACTTGTGTTGGTTCTTCCACCTATCAAACTTCCTCAAGCTCAACCTTAGATGCATTAGTCCCTTCACCAAGGAACTCCTTTTCTAAAAAGACTGTCTTAAGGTTGATAAATACTTTCTTCTCATCAGCTAGGTAGAAGTAATACTCTTTGATCTCTTTTGGATATCCTATAAAGCTACACTTGTCAGACCTAGGTCCAAGTTTATCTATTACTAAATGTTTAACATAAGCTAAACACCCCCAAATCCTAAGGTGCGAGAGTACTGGCTTACGCCCTATCCACATCTCATATGGTGTTTTGAAAACAGACTTACTCGGCACCCTATTTAGAATATAACAAGCTAACTCGAGTGCATATCTCTAGAGGGAGATTGACAGACCAATGAATCCTATCATAGGTTGAACCATATCCAATAGGATATGATTTTTTCTTTTGGACACACCATTATGCTATGGTATTCCAGGAGGAGTCCATTAAGAGAGAATTCTATTCTTCCCAATATATATCAGAAAATCACTAGAAAGGTACTCACCCCCTTGGTCAGATCAAAGAATCTTAATACTCTTCCCAATTAGCTTTTCTACCTCATTATGAAATAGTTTGAACATTTCAAATGACTTTGACTTATGCTTCATTAAATAGACAAACCCATACCTTGATAGATTGTCTATGAAGGTTATGAAGTAGAAATATCCATCTCTAGCACTTATACACATGGGTCCACATACATTAGTATGTACTAGACTCAGAAGTTTACTGGCTCACTCATCCTTTCCAGTAAAAGGTGACTTGGTCATCTTACCAAGAAGACAGGACTCATAGGTTGGAAGTGATTCATAATTACTAACTTCAAAAATTCTTTTTTGATCCAATTCTATTCTTATTGATGTGACCAAACCTATAGTGCCAAAGGTAGACATCAGACACTTCATCTATTCTAAGGCATTTACTGAAGGTTTGCACTACGTTAATAAGTTGTGATAATAGATAAATTTCATTATTCAATTGTCTAATACATACTATAATATCATTCAAAATGATATCATGAAAATTTGCTTTCATTGAAAATTGATAACTGTTCTCGGCCAAAAGGCCTACAGAAATTACATTCAATAAAAAATTTGGACAAAAGTGATAATTACTAAGAATAACTCTATGAGAATTGATTACAAGATTCATCATTCCTAAAGCTAGAATTGGAACTTGCCTTCCATCTCTAATATTCAAAAATCTTTTGCCTTCACCAAATCTCCTACTGACCTACAAACCCTGCATTGAATAACGAATATGATAAGAGCTTCAGATATCTAATACCCAGGTAGTAGTATCATAAATTGAGAACTTGCAAAGTATTATCATATAATTACATTGCCCAGCAACTACTTGCTTCTTTCTTGGTCTGTTCGGATCCAGAAAGGCAATGTACTAAGGATAATTCCTCTTCTAGTGCCCCTACTTCTTGCAAAAGAAGCACTCTATCTGACTCTGGTTGGGCCTGCGCTTCTTGGTCTGATCCTATGTAGACATTCCAGCATGCAGCTGCACCTTTTTATTCTTCTTTTTTTTATTTTTCTTTCCTTTTTTTAAAGGAACAACTAGAAGAAGACCCTCCCACAACATTCACCAACTCCTTTTGAAGCTGCTGATCCTTCTCAAAGTTCTACAGCAACCCCAATGAACCATGGTAGTTCACTATAGGTTTTGTCATTCTAAAATAAGTAAGGAAGGGAAGAAAGGACTTGGGCAATGAATTCAGGATCGCATCCTTTTCGAGCTGCTCATGTAGGGGGAATCCCAGCTTATTCAAGTACTCAATCATCTCGATCATGTACAATACATGATCGATGATTAATGCCCCATCCCTCATTCGAGCATTGAAAATGGCACAACTAGTTTTGTGCCTATCAATGTCATCAGGCGAGCCAAAGGAGTCGTTTAACATTTTAAGCATCTCCTCAGGCTAGGCATTTTCGAATCTATGACTGAACTCATCATTCATCACCATCAGCATTATGCAACGAACAATGGTGCTATCGTTGAGCCACTTCTAGTTAGTATCTCTGATTGCACCTCTTGCATTCTAAACTTGCTCCTTAGGTGTAGGATCCATTAGAATATACAAGATCTGCTCATGTTCCAAGACGATCTTTAACTTTCGATACCAACTATCAAAGTTAGGTCTTATAAGTTTGTCATTGTCTAACAATGATCGGAGTGACAGGATATTAGTCATTTTTACACAAAAAGAAAAAGAAAAATCAAACCTAATTAGTATATGAATTATTTATTCTAAAGACTCAGACTTTACTCTGAAGGTTCTTCCATTATTTTATTCGAACTGGTAGCTTCTACCTCCAATTTAAGGAATTACCTCTAATTTATTAGTGGATACTAGAATCCACACAGACTACACATGAGTCCAACTTTGGTTGATCAACCTGTGTGCATCTATGGGTAGGTTCATAACCAATTATTTCACTAAACAACTTCTAGTAATTTAATTTTTGCCCTAAAAATCTAATCAGTAGGCTTTGACCTCCACTGAAAAGATTCAGTTAGGTCCAACTGTTAACATGACGACATTTGATGTGTTAGACCAACAAATGATCAGAATCGACTTTGGCCGACCAACTTGACCACCATTAGAAAGATGCGACCAAATTATCATATTATGATTGATAATTCCATTAGTCAATAATCACTAGATCTTTAGTCCTTCAATGATTATTAAGCCAAGGAACCCATTATCACTCAACTTAGTGGAAGGCTATGACTAAGTTATCACCATAACTTTATCATTTTAAGGACCTAATATGTGAGCACAAAAGTGGTGCTCCTAAGTCTTAGGAACATGAAAAGATAGGTCAAAGAAAGACAGGAGCAAGCCAGAAGAGAAATTAGCCCAAGTAGCAATATTCAAAAATTGAGCTGGCTAACCCTAAGACTGAGCTGGCTAAGTTGAAAACTGGGCCGACTTAGTCTAGGACTGGGTCAGCTATTTCTTAGAGAAAAATCCAAATAGAAAGTAATATCTTTGGGCTATTGGCATGGTAATTGAGCTGACCTAATCATAGGTTAGCCGGCTTAATTTTTATCGGGTTTGCTTTGCATACGTGGATTGTTTTGATTTTGGAGAGTTTTTCTATAAGCTTGGGACTTGATCCTTTTGTAAAGTATAAATACTAGAAATAGGTCAAGATTGTGTATGATGCTGAATTCATTAAATAAAGCTCTTTTCTTCCAAAAAATTCTTATGCTCTCTTTCTCTCTCTTCTCTTGAATTCATTATTTTGGTTCTACGTTGATCCTATGAGATTGTTTCCTATTGCTTGGCTAATCACCAGTGGCCACATCAATCTGAGAGAGGATAGTTTATCCCAATAATTGGTATTAGAGTGGTATTGTGTGGAAGGAAGACACCTAGGGTTACTACATCTAGGATCTATTACACTAGGTTTTATCCAAAATCTTCTTATTTCTTTGTTGTTTATCTCTAGATCAAGATGGAGATTGGTTACATGAAGGGACGATGATACGGATGATTGAAAAGAGGATCTAGGGCATTTAGATCTTCTTTGAAGGATAATGTTGCTAATGTGTGATTGAAGAAGGGTGTTAGGGATCTATTCTTGACTTGTTCGAAGTTATGGGATCGAGTGGATTTAAGGTGGATTTTGTGAAGTTTGATAGCAAGAAAAACTTTATCCTATGGCAGTAAGAGTAAAGGACTTATTGGTTTAGTAGAGGATCTACAAGGTCTTGACAAGAAAAAGGCCAAAAAAGATTGGTGCTGAGGATTGGAAATAGTTATCAAAAATTGCTTTCAGCATAATTTCGATGTGCTTGGCCGATCAGATTTTGCTCGAGATTTGCATAGAGACTATGGCAAAAGGACTGAATGAGACTAAAGAACGCATATACAGGGAAGAACATGACGAACAAGCTGTGGTTGAAGAAATAGCTATATGATCTAAGGATGTCCAAAGGTGGAGATCTTGTTGCACATATCCAAATGTTCAATCAGGTGTGTTCTGAGGTGATGAGTTTAGATGTGAAGATCGACGAGGAGGATCTAGCTTGCTGCTATTATGCTCTCTCGCAGGTTTGTATGATGGTCTCATAACAACTTTAGTTTATGAGTAGGAGATCCTAAACTATGAAGAGGTTGTTGGTGTGCTCAAATCAAATGAGCAAAAGAAGAAGATCTACAAAGGAGATCCTAAGTCTGAGATTTTGGCTGTGGATGAAAGATAGAAAAGATCAAAGGAGAAGGCAAGAGAAAAATCTAAGGATAGATCGAAGTCTCGGGATTAAAGAAAGACATTGAAATGTTATAAATATCATCAGTCTGCATACTTAAGGAGAGATTGTCCTCTTTTGAGATCAGAAAAAGGGAAGGCCAGTAAGGAAGATGATACAGCTTCTGTGAGCAATGGAGAAGACCTATTAGTTATATTAGATGGGTCCATAGAGTGCGCTACTATGTAGATATTGGATTCAGCATGCTCACACCACTATATTTCTTATCAGGAGTGGTTTGCTATCTATCAGAAGGCCGATGGTGGAAGTATCAGTCTTGGAGATGATCATCCATGTAATGTAGCTGAAGTTGGCTCTATCAGGATGAGGATGTACGACAGGATTATTCATACAATATCAAATATCAAGAATGTACCAGAGTTGAAAAAGAATTTGATTTCTTTGGGCTACTTGGAGGAGTAAGGTTATGCTTTTAGTAGCTAGGCTGGAAGTGGATGTTCGAAATTTTCCAAGAAAGCTTTGGTGGTGATGAGAGGTAGAAGACTGAGCAACAATCTTTACAAAATGGAAGGCTTAGTGGTGAATGATAGTGCAGAGGTGCTATCAGCAGCATAGGAGGAGTAGATTTTATATCAGCTATGATACTATCGGATGGATCATATGAGTGACCGTGGGCTCATTGAACTTAGCAGAAGAGATATGATCCTAGCCCTGAAGAATGAGGGCACAAATTTATGTGAGCCATATATCTTTGGCAAATAGCATAGGATAAAGTTTGCCAGAAGTACCAAGTGTAGTGAAGAAATGCTGGATTTAGTGCACTCGGATGTGTGGGGACCAACTCCTATATCAACTAGAGGTGGGGTAAGGTATTTCATCACTTTCATTGATGATTTCTCAA
Organism: Cocos nucifera; assembly: GCA_006176705.1. Taxonomy (NCBI): domain Eukaryota; kingdom Viridiplantae; phylum Streptophyta; class Magnoliopsida; order Arecales; family Arecaceae; genus Cocos; species Cocos nucifera. The sequence continues at coordinate 130,778 of QRFJ01003078.1, forward strand.
GAAAGGTGTGGGTTTATTTGATTAGAGAAAAATTAGAGGTATTTGCCCAGTTTAGAGCTTGGAGAGCTAAAGTAGAGAAGGAGTCAAGAAGATAGGTGAAGTGTCTGAGGTCGGACAATAGAAGGGAGTATACTAGCTTGTAGTTTAGGAGGTACTATAAGAAAAATGGCATCAAACATCATTACACAGTGAAGATGACTTCCCAAAAGAATGGTATCATGGAGAGAATACACCGAACATTGATCGAGAAGGCACGTAGTTTGAGGCTACAGACATCACTTCCAAAATCTTTTTGGGATGATGTCTTAACTTTTTCTTGTTTTCTTATGAATAGGTCCCCACATCGTAAGCTGAATGGATGCATTCCAGAGGAGGTCTAGAGTGGGAAGAAGATGGAGCTTGGCTACCTGAATATCTTTGGTTGTCTGGTCTATGCACATGTGGAGGCAATCGAGAGAAGCAAATTGAATCTAAAATCTCAAAAGATGACATTCATAGGATATCCACAAGAACTTAAGGGGTACCTACTATGGAACTCTCAGGAACAGAAGTCAGTGATCATCAAGGACGTAATTTTTGATGAAAAGAACATCTTGAGGAGGTCTGGGATAGATGAAATTGAGAAGACAAAGGTGAATAGTAGTGGCCAGTCTGAGATAGAGACACATAGTCTGAATCATGTATAGGAGTGTTCCTATTGAGGTGGAGCTGGGTAGAAGAAAAGATACTCAAATGGATGATCGGCATGAAGTGCCAGTAGTTTAGATGGATGTGCAGAATTAGCCACAGACATCAGGCAGAGAGTGCCAGTGGGAGTGGCTTTGCATAAACCCCAGCGTATTATTAGGAGACCAGTTAGATGTGGCATTGATGAGGTTATCTTCTATGCACTCATCATTGCTAATGAAGATCCAGAAAATTATGCAGAGGCTATGGAGAGTGACGATCCTGATTCATGGATGCAGGCCATGATGGAGGAGATGGAATCACTTGAAATGAATCAGACATGGCAACTGGTGGATCTTCCAGAAGGTGCTCGACCTATTAGATCAAAGTTGGTGTTCACAAAGAAAAAGGGACCTTCAGAATAAGATGGAGTCAGATTCAAAGCAAGAATGGTAGCAAAGGGATACTCATAAAGAGAAGGGATTGACTACACCAAAATTTTCTCTACTGTGGTGCGTCATACATCAATTTGGATTTTGTTGTCACTGGTGGCACAGTACAATATGGAGTTGGAATAGATGAATGTGGAGATGGCCTTCCTTCATGATACATTAGAGGAAAGAATCTACATGCAGTAGCTAGATGGTTTCATGGAGACTGGATATGAAGAAAAGGTGTGTTTACTCAGAAGGTCTTTCTATGGCTTGAAATAGTCCCCACATTAGTGGTATCGAAGATTTAATAGTTTTGTTTTGAGCCTAAATTTTAGTAGATGTGAACATGATTGCTGTCTACATCAGGCATATAGATGAAAAGGATGCTCTGTACCTACTACTATATGTAGATAATATGCTTATAGCTAGTTGATAAGAGTGCAATATTGTCGTTAAGATACCATATTTATCAGCTTAATCCAACTTTTTAAAATAATTAAAAATATATAAAAAGTAGTAAGTCAGATCAAATATATAGGGAAGGTAGTGTTTTAGTTTTGAAATCTTTGATTTTAAGAAAAGAAAAAGAAAGAAAAAAAAAATTTGAAGTCAAAAAATAAATAAAGAGTAAAAATTAAATAGTATGGAATAATAAATTTGGTACTAAGATCTACTAGTTAGATCTTATCATCTACTTATAGTAAAATAAAAACTAATAATTAAAGTACAAAAATTAAATTGCAATAAAAATAAAAGACTAAAATTATATTATATAAAAATAAAATTTATATTAATTAAAATTTTAAAATTTAAATACATGAAATTTAAAAAGAAAAGAAAAAAATTAAAAATTAAAATAGGCTGATCTCTGATCTTTGATCGGTATCGATAGAAAGATGGTGTAGAAGCCCAACTCTTTCTCTCGGCACTAGTTGTCTTGAAGCAATCATTAACCAAAGTCTGGCTCTACCATGTACCAAAGCTTCACCTCAACTAAAGACAATGAATTCTGGAGGCCTGGGGTCTTATTTATAGGTATTGGAGGGTTGGAGAATTTGTTGTTGGACAATGTGGGACTAAGGAGAAGTATAGATCCATGTTTGCCAAAGAAAATGTTAGAAAAATCATTGGATCAAAGGTCTTGTGGAAGTCTCTGAGTGCTCTGGTCGTCG
>QRFJ01003079.1:0-23809 GCA_006176705.1 Cocos nucifera
AAAGAGAGATATAATTGCGGTTCCAGTCAGTCTATGTGGTGTCTAGGATAGTGCAGTGGTGGACGCAGACATATTCCTGTAGAGAGTCAAAGATTCTAGTTAGATACTGTAATCTTTGACTTGACCAATTCGTTTAGGGATTTATTTTTAAACAAATTAAGCTCGCCACTATTTGTCTCGGATCCTACACTCCCTCTGTAAGAGAGCGAAAATCTCCACGATTAAATGGATTTCTAGTGGGCTGGGCGGTCCTCACAAAACTGACTCATCACCCTCACCTAACAGTTATTGAGTGATGGGTTAGCCAATGAGTGAACAACTCTTGTTTCAATGAATTCTCTAATCATAGGTGCCAACGCTAAAAATCGTGGGTCTCGCGTTGAATGTGGCCATATTTGTTGTTTGTGATATGGGTCTTCTGATGTGCTCCTAAGTGTGGATGGTTTTTTCGGTCTGAAATTATTGATCCAACTCGCTTAGTGGTAAGGCAGGAGCGTCACCATTGTCTGCATAAGCTGGGTGTCCTTATATGGTTTGGGTGCCTTTTCCTGTATTGTTGGTGCTTCGGAATATTTGTAGTCCCTTTGGTAACTCTCAGTTTTTCCTCGCGAGCCATAGGATCCAATGCTAATAGACATGTGTTGCGTCTTCCCGGTTTGCTAGTTGTGTTGTGTGTACTGGAGTGGGTGGGGTCGCCCTTTGTCTAGTGTTGCTCACCTTAGGAAGTGGCTTATTGATTTCGAGATGCTTGTGTTGCCGGGAAGGGCCCGCGACGTTTCTACTAGTGGTGAAGACCGTTCGAGAGCTTTGAGGGTCTGTTCTTAGGGAGAATGATTCAGGTCTGCATTAAACAGACTTTGTGGCTTTTGTCTATTAGATGCGGGGTAATGATGGACTACGCTAGTGGTCGGGTGGTTGTTAGCGGGGGGTGCAGGGGGTGTTGCTCGGATTATTGACCAACCTCAGCATCAGAACTGTGTAAAATATGGCCAGGTAAGTGAGACCGGTGAGGAATGCGTTTAACTCGCACAAGACGCATATGGTCGAGTCTTCTAATTAAAAACCAGTCGGTCGTCTGTGCCTAAACTTACCTTAGACACCAAATTGTTGATCAACCAATTGGGTGCTTGCCTACAATCCAGACTCTCTACCTCTGAGCCGTATTCAGTTTCTTGCTTGATCGGACTCGATATTACCCAGACTTATCCTTATAGGCTGGTCCATTTCAAGTTTGTGATCCCACTCGTAACTCACTTTGATTCGGTTTGCTCAACGCTTAGATCTAATTGCAGGCCTACCGCAGCCGGTAACTAGTATTATGAATATTTTTAGATCTGAAATTCTCAATTTTAGACCTAATTATATTCCATAACTTATTAATTTAGTTTGGGTTTCATAAACAAAGATATGCACAATAATCTTGGGTTTCAGATCTAGGGTTTTGCAGAAAGTAAGTTTTGGTGATATAATCAGCTCTCGGTATTGCCAGGTCTCACGAAACATGCAGCACCCTACACGCATTAAGACACCCCATCGAATGGAAGAGAGGGCCTTGTTAAACCCTTTTCGTTCTTATAACCGGACGGCCAAGACGGTAACGCACTTACATCATGGGAACTGTAAATCTGTAAACCTACTCTATACGGTCTTATATCATATATCTCATATACAATTTAGGAATCTAATCAAGGCATATTTTACATACATCTCATGTATCAAATCATGCATATTTCAGTGCTAATCTTCACTGTATAATTATTAAAAATAGATCCTCAGATTTACATTGAATCTGAATCAAATAGATTCTAATTCTTGTATCATATGTAGTAACTCTCTACACTAGTCTAGACATGCGATCAATCATGATCTCTATATGATCTTTAATAATTATCATAATTTTTATTTAGCTGTCTATCAGATATGTTATTTATAAACTTATTATATATAGAAATAGTAATAGACGAAGAATCTAAATATATGATTTAATCGGTTAAATCAAAGACATGCAAAAACTATTCTATAGAACTATTCTATTCTAGACTGTCATGCATATCTTTCATGTTCTTAGATCAAATTCATTTAATTTTTAATATTTTCATGATTCAGATCTGATACATCTTCATGTGACATCTAAAATACTTTATTTCTAATTAAAATAAATTAAAATCATATCTAAACATTTAGACCATGGATCTGATACCAGTGAACGGGAAATCCTGATTTTCCGGTCCAGGTTCGTTCGATCTGATCAGATCAAGAGATATATATTTCAAAAATTTTTTCTCTTGATCTCAATCAGATTTTGATAATATTTTAATCTGATTCTTATTATTTTAATAAATACAATAAAATAGATAAATTAAATCAAATTTAATTTCACCTGATTTGGGTATCCTATTTCCCTGGTAGATGATCCTGTACAGCGGAAGGTTTCTGGATCTAGCCACTCAAGCCGTCTGGCCTCTACGTATCCCACTCGGGTGGATCCTGGAGATCCTCTTTTCTTCTCTATCACAACCTCAAAAATTTAAGGGATCTGGATCTTGATACTGGAGGATACTTCAAACTCTTTTGAAGACTCGCAGTCGTCTTTGCAGCAGCGCAGCTTTTTGATTTTGATCGCTTTCTTGATCTGAATCGCACACACCTAAATCAAAAACACTTGTGATGTGCGGCAGTCAGGGGAGAAGAGACTATTGGCATGAGAAGGAGTGGATAGTCAGCCCTGGGCGCAATGTTCTATTGCATTCGCACTTTTCTGAATTAGGGTGTGGGCGCAGGGTTCTCTATATATAATTAGACCTCTTGTGATCCAACTCCTCTTCCTCTCAACCAATCACAACCCTTTGTGAATCAGATCTAAAATCTGATTGGTTGGTTAGAGGACCCCTGGATTTCTCACTTAGAGGGTGCCTAAGACTCATTCAAACTGGATTCTTAGTAGAACTCTGATTGAATCCAAAGGGAGGTGGAGTCCTTGTCCAACAAGGAACTCCTAGGCGCCTCCTTACTTGGGGCTCACGCCACCCTTGGCGTGCGCCCTTCTCCTTGCAGGGTTCTGGCGGGGGAACAGGCCCCCACCAGCTCTCCAAATCAGGTGCATGACATGTGGTCAAAAGTCAAAGGGTCAGGTCAACATTTGACCAGTCCAAGGTAGACTTTTTGACCAACAGTCAAGAACAAGAATGGCAGGTGACCAAAAATGGCAGGTAAATGTCTTACAAATAAAGACAACCTATTCTGACTTGGACAACCTCCAGTCAGACCATATGAAGGCCTCTTGATTCGAGCACAAACTTTCCTTTGGCTCAGTCAGGACAACTTATTTATGATAGCAAAGAAGAACGTTAGGTTCAATCGATGCTTAGCACAGATTTTCTTCTGAAACCTTAATTGAATTCATTCAGATCATTGAACTAGGTCAGTCAATTGATGATCACCATATTCAAGCCCTTGTTTTGTGTGACCCAGTTAGGTTCAGTTTCTGTATGGTAATGGGATATGTCAGATCTCTATCCTAGACATCATCGAAACTCCTTTCGATGGATTCAGAACTCTTCTGATTCGAACAGCTAGAATGATCGATCTCTAAATCATTCTAATTGCTCCCAAAATCCACAGTGAACCTAGCAGTATATGGTGGCAACCCATCAGAGCTGAATGTGAACCTCTTGGTGGCAGCTACCTGTGTGATTCAGTTCTTCTATCTTGAGCCCGATAGATTAGGAGGGTTAACGTAAACTCGTCAACCCTAGTCTCTGTCAATGATATAATCATTCGATTCGAGTCCAATGTGAAAACCTAATATAGAAACTCTTTCTATTATTTCACTCTGCCATGCCATGGCTTCAGGACTTGATTCTCATGATTATCATAGGGCTGCTCTGCTCTACCCACCGAGGTAGATAGATCCATCTTGATGCAATCCAGTTCCTAACAATGAACATGCTATAGCCAACATACACCTCAGGGTTCCATATGGCTAGGAGACTGAGTAATGGTGTAGTCAAACTCTAACACCCTCAAGGTGAACTGCGATGCATCTCAGGTCCAAAGAACAGACACACTACTGCAGTATCGAGTCAGTCATTGACGAGAAGGTAGACTTCCTAATGACTACTCGAGGTGGTCACTCAGTGCCCTCGTTCTCTAACGAGTACCTGTACTCTCCGCTTCAAATGTGTCTCCATCACCATAGACTCAGACCTCATCTACTAAAGAGAAGCGATCGTACACCAACCTTCCGGATCAATCACCATCCTCGTGATGATCCTATGGTCGGGAGCTGTTTATGAGTTAATAATGATTATTCATGTCTTAAATTTTCAACTCTTGAAAATATGAATTATCATTACCATTAACTCAAAGGATGTATCACAGACACTAAATACACAGGTGTGATAGAAAATAACCCATTTCATTAATTATAGTCAAAATTACAATTTTGCCCCTAGAAGTGTATTACAAGTGTCAGCCAATTCTGGCTTCTAGGGCACATATATCTAACATATATCATATCTGATTTTGAACATGAAGAAATTAGATGATAGTCAAATCTTTATTCCTTGCAATGCTGGAATGCCATTCTCGATTAAGAGAATTTTATCCACAGACAACATAAGAAATAACACTACAGAATATTTTATCCAATTACAAATATAGGATTTGTCTTTATTGATGACAAAGATATACGTTCAAAATGTATATTTGAAAATTGTGATAATAGCCAAATGGTCTTTACAGGTCTTTACCTTCCTGTCCACACTACTCTGATCCTTTTGAAAATTCATTCATACCTAATAGGTTTTATCCCTTCAGATGAATCATCTAATGTCCACACACTATTGATTTTCATGGACTTCAATTTGAATTATGTGGCTCCAAGCCACCTTTTAGAGTTAGATCACTGCAATGCATCCCTATAGATGATCGAATCCTTTTTGTTCTTATCGAGCTCAATAGGATCATTGTCCTGAATCTAGATACTGAAGTATCTATCTGGCTAATGCAGTACTCTACTAGATCTTCTTAAAGATACTACTTTAATGGGCTTCAGATTTAATCTGATCAAATTTGATTCTATAGGTTTATTAGATTATGTCGCTTTATTTTCTATCAATCAAACTTTTCCAAGTTCAACTTGATAGACATCAGTTTCTTCTCTAAGAAACTTCTTTCCAAAAAAAATGCCCTTCTACTGATGTACGTCTTATGTTCTTCAGTATGGTAGAATTAATAATCCTTAAACACCTATTGGACCAAGATCCAAGTTTATCTGTATGTAAACCTTTGACATAGGCCAATCAACTCCAAACCCGAAGGTGAGAGAGTCTAGGTCTATGCCCAATCCATATCCCGTATGGAGATTTACAATAAATTCACTTGATAAATTTTTAAAGTAAAATAAATAGTCATAAGAGCACAATCCTGAAATTGGCAGACAAGTGAATCCTATCATGGATTGAACCATGTCTAACAAAGTTCAAATTCTCCTTTCAGATATACTATATTCCGAAAAGGAATCTACTAAGAGAGAATCTAATTCTCTCCTAGATATGTCACAAACTTACTGGATAAGTATTCGCCTCTTTGATCTAATCAAAGAGTTTCAATATCATTTCTAATTTATTTTTTTAATTTCATTATTATTGAATCATTTGAACATTTCAAATAATTCAGGCTAGATGCACCCATACCCAAATAGGTTGTCTGTAATGAAATATTAATATCTTTCTTTAGCACTTAAGTTCATAGGTCCACATACATCACATGTATGAGATTGAGAACTTTATTAGCTCCTTCATCTTTTTAATTAAAAGATGACTTTGTCATCTTTCCAAGAAGACAAGAGTCATAGGCTATCAATAATTTATAATTATTGATGTTGAGATTTTCCTCTTAAGCTAACCTGTTTATCCTATTTTTGTCAAGATGATTATGCTTATAATGCTGCAGATAGACATCCATGATATAATCTAACTTGGGTGTTTATTAAATGTGTACATTACACTTAACAGACTGTATAAATGTTAAATATCATTTTTTATTATCCATATATTATTGTAATAATATTCATAATAATATCACAATAATCTTCTTTATTGATAAATGATTACTATCTCTGACCAAAAGGCCAACAGAGATCATATTTATCATAAATGATGGATAATAGTAATAATTACTCAAAATGACATCTTTTAAAAATAAGCTTGACAATTTCTAAAGCTGGGATTGGAATAGGACTTTCTTCCCTAATGTTCAGGAATTTCTCATCATTTTCAAACATTTCACTTATCTATAGTTCTTGCAATAAATTATGTAGGACTACCGGTATCTAATACCTAGGTAGCAAAATTTTAAATAAAGAAATTTTAAGATGTTATCATATAACATCGTTAATGAGCAACTCTTACTTTTTTCTCTTATTCAACCTATTATGGTCAAGGGAAGCAAGACAATTCTTCTTTCTGTGATCCTGCTTCTAACAATAGAAGCACTATGCCTGACTTGGATCAATATTGGACTAATTATTTTGATTAGGCTTAGAAGTTTTAGTACGAATCCATTCATACTGCTGAACCAAATTCAACTTTTGATACTAATTATCGAAGTTGGGTCCCATAAGTCATCACTATCTAACAGTGATTGAAGCAATTAGGGTTTAGCCTTATTTTGAGAAAAGAGAACAATGACCTAAGTATATGAATTATTTTAAGCCTAGAGACTTGAACTTTAGTCTTAAGGTTCTTTCACTATTTTATTCGAATTGATAGCCTCTACCTCCAATTCAAAAAATTACTTTAATTTTCTAATAGGTACTACATTCCACATAGACTGCACACAAGCCCAACTATGGTTGATCAACCCATGTACATCTAAGGGTAGGTTCATAACTAATTATTTCTTCAAATAATTTCTAGTAATTTAATTTTGCCCTAGAAATCTAATCCGTAGGATAGGGCCTCCACTATAAGGATCTGGTTAGGTCCAACCATTAACATGACTATACTTGATGCATCTAACCAACGAATAATTAAGTCCAATTATGGTTGGTCAACCTAATCACCATTAGAGAGACACATTCAAGTCATCATATGATGAATGATAATTTCATTAGTCAAGAAGCACCAGGCCTATGGGCCTCCAATGATTATTAAGCTAACGAACCCATTATCAAACACCTTAATGGGAGGCTATGACTCAGTTATCTCCATACCTTTATCATTTTAAGGACCTAATAATTTTAGAGAATTTAAAATTTATTTATAATTTAATGATAGAAGGAATATGGACCAATTTGCTCCCACTAACTTCACCAAGTCAAGTCCTCCCTCTGACTTCTCAAGTCATCGATAAGGATTAGGATCAATTTCAGTCCATGGGCACCTAGATCAGTCTCACTGAATAAAATCAGTCTCATCGATTTTCTATGTGACATGGATTAGCACGAGTCAATGAGCAACCTAATCAAGACTTGATTAACCACATTGGCCGGATAAGTGAGATCGATGGGAGGGTCTGCTAAGGCTTGGCTTAGACACCATCAGAAATGGCTAAGTAAGTAGACTGCCAATTAAAAACCATCAGTTTGGGAGTGTCAGACTTACCTTAGACACCAATTGATTTATCAATTTTGATTTGGTTTGCCTAAAGACTCAGGCTCGACCACTGAGCCACGATCAGTATTCATTTATTAGATGTATGGACTTTGATCAACTACAACTATTGAAGTGATCTAAAGAAATAACATAATCTTAATTAACTATTAATTAGGTTTGATCAATTTCTTAACTTAGTCCATATTTAATCTAACCCTAGGTCTAATCCAGTTAAGGACCTGATCAAAGGACCTGATCAAAGCTAACCCATTTTTCTTTAACCCATGTTTTATGAAATTATCTTAGGATCTTTAAATCATAAATCTAGATCCTAAATAATTACTTAATTCTTAATTAAGTTTAAAGCTCATGGGTTTGGATTTATGGAACCTCAGAACTAATTTCTGATTTGATCATTTAAAATATTTTCAAATTATAAATAGTTTACATTGAATCATATTCAATATATGATTTTAGATTTAATTTATTTTAATATTTTGATCATGTCCTATGATTTTGAATCTAAAATTTTGTAGAAAGTAAGTTCTTAATTTAAATTCTATAAAATAAATATACCATATACATTCTAGATTCAAAATAAAAGCATATCAACATATGTAACAATAGGATTTAAATCTAAACATAAAATACATCATATGGATTAGATCATAAATCATTTAAAATTAGATTTAAAATTTAAAAATAAATCATAAATTATTTTAGATCTTATTTAATTTATTTATGATTTATTCAGGTTAGCACATATTAGGACAACCTCTCCACTGTAAGGGATAAATCTTACAGCAGGACAACCTATAATCAGTATATTCGATCCGATATTATTTAGATCTAATGTAAATAATCTAAAATAGATCTAACATTTATTTAATTTTAAATTTAAAATAAAAAGATAAATCATAAAATTATTTAGATCATATCTAACTTACTCATGATTCAAGAATAGATCAGCACATACTAGGACAATCTCTCTACTATAAGAAGTAAACCTTATGGTAGGAGTTTTATTTTTCATATTTAATTTAATATAAATATAATCATGTTATAAATGAACTTGGCTCTGATACCACTGATGAAAAATATGCAGGATTTCATGCATGAATTTTAATTTTTTTAAAAAATATAATGTAGCAAAAGTTGTAAATTAAATCATTTACTCTATAAATATATGTAATTAAATTACTAAATTCTACAACTAGGATCTATAACATATCATAATGCATTCTTAAATCTAAAAATAAAAAGCTTTGGTATTGATCAAATCAATATCCTAGATCTAGAATAGTTCTAGATCTAAATCCTAAATCACATTTAGGTGAGACAAGAGATCAAATATCTTATCTTTGTATGGGTCGAGAACTCTATGATTGATTTTTGTTATTGCCTTTGGAGCCACACACTCATTTGGCCTTTATAGGTGATCCGTACGAGGCTGCAACAAAATTGGAGGTTCATCGAATGAAGATCCTCTCGAAGTGCTAGCTTCTTGCGGATCTCTCTAGATGGTTAATCTAAAATTTATTCTTTGGATCTTTTGGATACTCTAAGAGATGAAGAATATGAGAAGGATTAAAAAAAAAATCCAACTCTTGAATCTCCCAAAAATCAAAAAATAAATAGTTAATTAAGATCCTAAGAGAAGACACATCTTTTCCCTTTAGGACATCACCCATTAATGTCCTAAATGGATCTCCATAGCTAAACAAGAAGATACCTCCTCCAGAAAATTTTCATGCTTTTAGATCTCTTTCTTTCTGATTTTTCGCATAAAAAAATTATGTTAAAATTGAAAAGAAAGGATTCTCAAAATAACCCTAAGAGAAGACTATCTTCTCTTCACTTTCCTCTCATCAGGACATGATCAAATCATGTCCAAAAATGACCATGATGCCCCAACTTCTTGGAGCATCAATTCTCCATGCCCTCTCTTTCTCTTTCTCTTAGATTTTTATCACATAAAATATTACATAAAAATAAATAAAATAGGGTTAGAAAAAATCTCTAAGAGAAAATAGTTTTTTCTCTTACCTTTCTTTCTTCAAGACATCAACAATTGATGTCATAATAGACCCTCCATGCCTAGCAACTTTGAGCGTTGAACCTCCTACACCCTTTTCTCCTCTCTCACTAATTTCCATAATTTTTTTTAGAATTTTTGATGCCTTAAATCCCTACAAAAGTGGCACCCATCTTAGAATAGAAGACTAGGTCAAAATCCCTACATTTTAGGGATTTAAACAAGGAGTTTGGGGGGCATCCAACTCTTGGATGCCTCCCCTATTATTTTCTGCATGGGGAACTAGATTTCAATGCCAAAAAGAAAAAAAAGTTCATACAAAAGGAAATAGGTGGCATTGGAGAAATTCCAAAGGAAGGGAGGAAGAGTCTGGGATTCAAGGGACTCTTTCAAAAGGAAACGAACCCAAACCACTTTCCAAAATGGACCAATTTAGATTTGATTCAAATTAAACTAGATATGGGGCACGGAAAATCAATCCTTAGGAGCAGAAATCTTAGAAAAAAATTTAGAAACAAATAATGGGCGTGGGCTCAAAGGTGGTGTAAGGAAAGAGTGAGAGTCCCAATCCAACTGGGACTCTTCTTGTTTGACAGGTCAAAACTATTTTGAATCTAAGTCAAATCATATTAAATGCAATCTAAGTATGTGTGATCTTAGTCTAACTAGGAATCTAATTAAGTTAGGTTTAAATTATATTTAAATCTAATTTAAATTCTAACTTAATTAGGAATTAGGTGCACTTAAATCCTAGTCCAACTAGGATTTATTTTTTTTTTGCAATTGACTTTTCCAATAAACTAATTAAACTTAATCAAATTAAATATAAACTAATTCTAATTAAATCTAATTCAATTAGACTTGATCTTAGTTTAAATGCTCAATCAAATTGAGCCAATTAGCAATTTAATTGCTAATCATCCTCTTGCAACACTTGTATTAAGTCAAACATCAATTGTATTGATAGTTTGACCTAAGAATGATTCTCAATCATCGATTAACTATCTGATTAGGTTACAACCTCTAATGTGTGTGACCCCATAGGTTCAAACCTAAGTCAGTAGTATAGAAACTAATTTCTATACCAGTCGAAGTAACCATCTAGCAATGATTCTCGACGTCTAGATAGGTCGAATGTATGCAAAGCAACATTCTTAGAACCCTGGCCCATGGTTACCATATAATTCATCCCTTTGACTAATAATGCCTAAGATGACTTTGAGTATGCTATCAACACTCATACAAGTTATCTCTATTGTGTCTCAAAATTTTGCAAATCTCCTGACTCCTCATGAGGATTACCCAGGCCTAGATTTTGCAAAATTGAAACACAATGAGTCATTCTTTTCCTAAAGCTAATCAGGAGTGGTCAATCCCATCTTGACTCATACACTAACTTCACAAGTACTTGACTGTATCCAAAAACCTTTCAAATCTATATTAGAAATATAGGCAGTCCGACATCAAAGTACAGTGAGTTACTTGCAAGTCACCATGGTGATCTCAGGTTGGAGGGACACTTATGCCCATTGGCCTTAGCTAGCTACTCTTAATAGTAGAGTGCTATATTGATCGTGTTCAGTGTAGATGTACTCCTACATCTCGCTTGGATGCCATACCAGTATCTCCACACCACTTGGTTACGAGAACAGCCAATGTATATAGCATACAGCGACCTATGCTCGATAAATTATTGTCCTTATTAATAACTTATCATTTGGTTGTGAACAATTTAAGAACCATCTAATATATTTATTTTTTATCGATTAATAATGATTCTAAGGACTTCATCATAATTTAGAAGTTCATTTAAGAAAGATAGAACTTCTATGATGAACTAGCCAAATAACTATTATAATTAGATAATTCATATACTAATTTCAATCATCTATGACTTAGATGATTGGCTTTAAGATACATTTCCTAATGGTAGAAGGTGCATATCAGTAGTCAAATGGTTTGTGCTTACCTCCTCTATATCACTAATATCCACTCTCCCCAAAATATACTTAAGCCCTTCTGATCTCTTTTCTAATTTATCTATTCAGCTCCCTTCAGCACTCATTTTTAAAATTTTTCCTAATTTCTCACCATAAAAAAGAACAAGCCCTCGTTTCACCTCAGATTCAATAATTTCATTTTCACTTTTCAAGTTCAAATAAAACTCTCTAACTAGATTTGGGTAGGTGAGTATATTTAATGAACAAAAAAATTTTCAACCTAAGTTTTTGATTTTCTTCCTAAAATCAAATCCATTTTTCTTTAGAAAATCAAAGACTACATTTCCACCTATCAAAACAACATAGGGGACAAACTGCTAATCGAGAAGGAGGGGCTCATGACGATGGAGCTATCGGAGATGGAGATGAACCTGCTAGAGGCAGAGATGGAGCTTTTGGTGAGGAAGGAGAGGTTCTTTGCACAGCACGGTGATTGGAGCACCATTCATGGTTTGAAGATGGAGAAGAAGACGAGTTAGGGCTTGAAGAATCTGCATGGGGTGTTCTCTCTTGTTAAGCAATCCATTTGACATGAGGCATTTTGCACCAAAATACTAAAAGGAAGGAATGGAGAAGGGTTTGGAGGTTTGGTTTGGGTAGTGGAGGGAGTTCAGAGAGGTCCCTTTTCGAAGGAATAAACAAAAAATGAAAATAGGGAAGAGATAGTTTCAGGTTTAAAAGCCCTGTCCTAAAAAAGGGGTCAATCTTACTCAAAAAGTATCGACACTTTAAAAGGGATCGACTCCAGTAAAATTGGGTCGACACCTTCCTAGAACTATTCCAAAAAAATTTTTTAGCTCATGTGTCGACACCTACAGTATTTAGGGTCGATACCTTGATACTGAAATAGTTCAGAGGTGATCCAAATTAGGAGAACTTAATCAAATTAAGGTCAAAAATATATTCAACTGATTTAGAGGTCAAAAATGATATTCAAATTGAATTTAAGATTTAATAATTTGACCAAAAGAGGTATCATAATCAATTAATTTAGGAGTATTGAGAGGAGAAAATCTAGATATAAGCTTTATCTATTTAGTTTCAACTAGAAAAAGTTTTGAATCCTTAGAAAACTAAAATGCAATGCAGCTTCAAGCATTTGAATTTTTTGAAAAGATGCTTTATGTTCAAGTAATTATTTCATGAAAAAAATTTAAGTAAATTTGATAGTTTAGCATCTTATGGGGAATGTCAAAATTAGTTTCTCTTGTGGATTTAGCAATTAAAATATTTAGACCCAATTAAGCAACTTTTAATTCAAATTTATTACTTATAAAGTTGATATGGGGAGGTGTAAGAATATCATGTTGAATTTCAAGATATAACCATTCCAACCATAGCAAGATATATAGAGGAGAGCATTTAGACTTTAAAATCAAAACATTTCAATCATAATATAAAATTATTGTAAGCATCAAAATCAATCAATTATATATAATTTCAAGCAAGAAATTTCATATGCATGCATATTAATAAATGGATTCAAAAAAAATTTTTAATAATCATTGATAGTATGATAAGAGAAAAGTTTAGATTATACCAACAATCATCAACCATCATCTTTGATATCCAAGGCATCTAAGTAAAGATATTTTTCTCTTTCAAACTCATTGAATCCTTGGCAAACCTACAAGATCACTTCATAACTTTTAGTGCCCAAGTCATCTTGGATCCATAGGAGTTAGTATTCAAGATTTCTTTCGGAACCCAAATTTATCTTATCAAGGTTTGGCCAATTCTTTTAAAATTATATTTTAAAATTTTATGGTCAATTTGATTATATTTAAAGTACTTAATAGTATGATTTTTAGTTAAAGCTCTTGTGAAAATACTTTGCTATTTTCTTGAAATATTAAATCTAGTTTTTACTTTATTGAAAACAAACCCATTAGTTTTTTTCATAGATTGAAGATTTTGAAAGCTAATTATAAACTTTTCAGCAATAGATTTTGAAACCTCAACTTCTCTTCTTAATTTTTTATTTTCTTCCAAGATTTTTTTCTTTTCATTTAAAATATTTTTATTTTCTTTTAGGAAGGATTTTAAAACATCATTTTCCTTCTTAAGCTTAACATTTTCTTCAACTAACAAATTTTTAGATTTAATCAATTTCTTTTTCTTTAGTTAAAAAATTCTTTTCTTCTACTAGATTAAGATTATCATTTTTAAGCTCTCTACTTTTTTGCCTTAACATTTTAAATTCATATATTAGCTCATTGAAAGCATCATGTAGTTCATCAAAAGTAAAATTAGATGAGGTTTCAGAATTTACCACATCCTCCAAGGCTATGAGGCCAAGATTTTCATTTTTCTCTTCCTCATTAGAGCTTGACATGTCACCACTTCTCCAAATTCCTTGTAAAGCACTTTTCTTCATCATTTTGGTGTGCATTTGGTTGTTGGTGACATTTTTCTTCTCTTCTTTCTCCTTCTTCTTCTTCATATCTTTCTTCATAAGGAACTTCTTAAATTTTTCTGAAAGAAATACCATGTCCTTATCATCTTCTTCTTCATTTTCCTCCAACTCATCACTTTCTTGAAAATTTGAAGTAGACTTGAAGGCGATGGTCTTCAATTTCTTTGGCTCCTCTTTATCATCCTTTTGAGCTATATGTATCTCATGGGTCATGTGAGGGAGAAAACATCAAAGAAGAAATGATCAATTAATCAAAAAGGCATTTAAATTTCAAAATTTGAATTTGAAAGTTCATGAATCTAAATTTAAAGTTTAAATCCATGATAAATGTGCTTAATTTAAAAGAAAGAGGGGGAGAAAAGTTAAAAAGTAAAATTATACAACATTAAATATGAACAATAGGGGAAGAACATATTATTGAATTAATTAAACAAAAATTTTTTGCTTTATTTAATGTCAAAAATAAGGGGAGAAATGCTTTACATTCCTTTCATTGATTTGATTAAAAAAAAATTCTGAATAACTTGATGAGGAAAATGAACATTCACTACTTCATACTATTAAGCTTTCATGTGCTTTTGATTTTTTTACTTGCATAATTTAATTGATTTTCCTTAACAACTAATTGGAGCTTAATTGATTTTGAAACATACCATAGATCTAAATATGAATCAGATTTTTGATGTACCTAAAGAAATCCCTATGAAATTATTTTATATCAAAGTAGTTTTTACTTGAAAAATGAATTTGAAAAAGTTTGTCTTATTTGCTTTGATACTATATTAATTTTCTCGATACATTTTCGATACACACCTTTTTTGAACTTTATTGATTGAAATTTTTTAAGAAAAGGAAAGAACGAATAATGAACTAAATATTAAGCTTGATTTTATGTTCAGATCTTTGAAAAGCTATATTCCTCTTAAAGCTTAAAAGTGCATATTCATTCAAAAAGGGAGAGAGTCTTTAATATTTAAATTCAAGCTACTTTCTAAAATTAAAAAGAAATATCTTAAGCATATTTTGGTTCAAAGTATAGGTTTTCAAGAAGGAAGATGATTTATTTAAATTGATCTTATGAATTTGATTCATCTCTCAATTTAATGCCTTGATAATGATTTTGATGATTTTTCTTAATCTTTTCCATAAACTTTTTGATGTTGTCAAAAAAGGAGAGAAGTATGTTGAGTATAAGTTTGAAGAATTAATGCTTAAGAAACTCAAAATTTTTGATGTTCGTACCTTGATCCTCATCAAGTTGAATTGAAAAATCATCTTAATATGAGTATATAATATTTGTGGAAGCCTTTCATGAAGTATGCATTTATATTTATATATTATCACTTCATGATTTATATAAGCTAATTTATTGAAATACATTAAATTTTATTTTTATGCATATACTCAAAGTTTTGCCATCATAAAAAAAAAAGAGATTATTGACTCCATGATTGATTTTGATGATCGCCAAACTTTGAGTATTTAATTATTTGACCATGTATTTCAAGAATGGATGTAGGTCTTTCCAAGTATTCAAATTGAAAAATTAATCCAAGAAAAATCTATACAAAAATCACCAAGTCAAGGATTTCAAAAAAATTATTTTTAAGTTTCAGACTTGGTGGTGTCAATCCCTACCTTGAAATAAAGCAAAAAGTGAAGATCTTAAAGTTCAGGATGGCCAGGTGTCAACTCTAAGAGCAGAGGTATCAACCCCAGCTTGTTGGCACGTACTAGCATGCAGAAGGGATGACCCTAGGATCGATCCCTATGCTAGAGGATGACCCTAGGATCGACCTCTATTGCACATAACAAAAAATAGAAAGCAAAAATTTTTTAGATCCTAGGAAGCATCGACCCCAGAGTAAAAAGTATTAACACCTGAATAAAAAGAATCAATTTCAAAAGAAATGTATCGACCTTAAGCATGGGATAGAGCATAATGACTAGTTTTCTGCAATTTTTCAATGGACTTTTCTCCACTCCAATAGCTAATCCAAGCCTCCCAATGACTAAAACTCACTCAAAAGCAACTTTCAAGTATAAAAAAAAATAAGTAAAATAATTAGAACAAGAGATTAAAGATTTAAAAGAGGAAATCATTCAAGTAGAGTGAGTTACATTAATATCCAATAGGAAGAGAAAAGAGAGAGATTTGAGCTTCAAATTTAGAGGGCTTTCAAGAAATATCCTCCACAACTTCTCAAGCCATCTCTTAAGCTTCAAGAAGAGTATTCAAGTCTCAAAAGAGCCATTCATTCAACCTCTTCTTCGCATATCAAAAAGAGTTTCTTTTTTGTTCTTGTTTTGTGCTGAAATTTTTATACTTTATATTTTCTTGTCTTTATAAGTTTCTTTGAGAAAAAGAAATTTGGGGTGTAGGCTAGTCTAAGTCAATAATTGGATGGTGTAAAGGTTATGGTTGGTGCTCCTTGTTTAAACTTAACTAGGTTGATAGTGAATTCAAAAAAACTATCGATGCAGGGTTGTAGTTGGTGAGCTCGACAAAATCAACTGAGTTTATTTATGATCCTGGATCAAAATAAATGCATTATAATCTAGGGATTATAATGTTACTCCCAAAGAAAGCATGGGGAGTGGACATAGGAGCGGATTACTTCGAACCACTATAAAATATTTATGTATTTGCATTATGGTTTTTTGTTTTTCTTGCTTTTTTTAATTGCATTACATATCTTGTATACTTTAAATTATTAATCACTTGCTGATTTGGTTTAACTTTTGCTTAAGTTCAATCACATTTGATTCCATTACATATTCAATTCAATTTTATTGAATTAAATTATGTAAGGCACATACTTGTTCAAAGTTAAATTTGGCTAAAAAATTTATAAACTTAATTCACTCCCCCTCTTGGGTTGCTACCTCTAGGCAATACCTGATCAAGATTTTGCTAAATTAAAATATATTGAGACATTCTCTCAAATTTTACTTGGAGTGGTCAACTGCTTTTATAACTCATGCACCGACTTAATAGGTACTTGACTGTACCCAAAAAACTTTCATCACTAAATCAGAAATTCAGATAGTCTGATACCAAAGTATAGTGAGTTGATTATAAATTACCATGATGATCTCAAATCGATAGGATACTTATACCCATATTCCCTCAGATAACACTCTTAATAGTAGAGTGCTTTGAAATGGTCATATTCAGTATAGATCATATTGAAGGAAAAACCTAGTTTTTTTGCCACAAGACCGATCTGATCTGATCAGATCTATAAAGAAATTTTAAAATTTTTTCTAACAAAATCTAATTAGATCTGAGATTTCTTGGATCTAATCCTAATGATCTGATATTAAATCTAAAATTAAAATTAAATTAGATATAAATTTTGTACGTAATCGGATAATCTGATTATCCTATCGATGATCTACTGCATCCAAAGTTCTTGATCAAGTTCCGCACATGCCTGGCCTCTACTGATATCCACTCAGGCTAGTTCTAAAGATCTTCTCCTTCTGAATCTGATCTCCAAAGATCAAATCTAGATCTGATCTATAGGGCCTTCAAAACAACTATTGAAGGCAGCATGTTCATCTCCTGAACACCATCGCGTTCAGCCTGATCTTCACGCTAATGTCCTTAGAATTTCCTTGCTATTTATGCCCAACCCTTAGGTGTGGAGAAGAGAGAGAGGAGGAGGATGAGAGGGCATGGAACAATAGGTGGGGTGGTAGCCTTTTGGCTCTTGGTGGGTGCAAAAAAAATTAAATCCTAGGCATAGTAGGGTTTTAAATAAATCCTACTACGCCATGCAGTGCTACCTCACTTTGACCAATCATATGTCTTGATTTAATCAGATCTTAATCTGATTGGCCATGTGATGTCACCTAATTCAATCAGGTTGAAAACCCCTCAAACCCTTCATAAGTGGCACCAAAAATGGATAAGCATAAATAGTTTGGCGCCAAGGTGTTTGATCCAATAAAAAAACCTAAAGTTCCATCCTCATGGGACTCTCTCCTCTTATTCTTCATGTGTGCACGCCAACATGGGGTGTGTGGACATTTTCGTGCATGAAAACCCAAGGGGGCATGCCCCCCAAGAAACTCTCTAGGGGGTGCATGCCCCTATCCTTTCTTTCTTACATTGGGACATCTCATGTCCTGACAGTGACAAGAATTGGCAAATCTTATCCTATCGGGTATAGAAATTGGTAGGTATTGTCCTACTCCCATTTGATGGATTAAAATAATATTTTTTTGATCTGGACAAGCTCCAGTCAGATTAGGATAAAGCCATATAGGGTTTCTGGGTGAGCCCAAATCAATTTGGCTCAATCGAGATGAACTAGAAAGATTATAAAAGAAGAATATTAGACTCAATCGTGTGCTAGCATGATTTTCATGAACCTAATTGGATCTAATCCAAATCAATCAAATTGGGTTAGCTCAATTGATGACATCCAGACCCAAACTCTTGTTTGTGTGATCTAGTTAGTTTAGTTCCATATGGTAATGAGACATGTCACGATCTCTATCATCAACATCATTGAAATATCTTTCGATGGATCAGAACTTTTTTGATTCAATAATTAGAATGATCGATCATCAAGATCATTCTAATTGCTCCCAAAATCCACTAGTGATACCTAGTAGTATATGGTAGCAATCCATCAAAACTAAATATGAACATTTTGGTGCAGCTATCTATGTAATTGGTTCTTCTATCTTAAGCCCCGACAGGATTAGGATTAAGGTGAACTCTGTTAGATGTGTGCCCTAGAAGTTAGATTATCTGTCACTTGTAATATAATTTTAAGGATAATTTTATAATTTTAATTATAAATTAATAAATAGATTATTTTCTATCATAGTGTGTATTTAAAAGTGTCTGTAATACATCCTTTGAGTTAATGATAATGATAATTCATATTTTCAAGAGTTAAAAATTTAAGACATGAATTTTCATAATTAACTCATAAACTGCTTCCGACCGTAGGATCATCATAAGGATAGTGATCGATCTAGAAGGTTGGTGTACGATCACTTTCTTAGGATAGACGTATCTTGAGTCTATGGTGTGGAGACACCGAAGCAAGAGTATAGGTACTCGTTAGAGAACGAGGGCACTGAGCGTGACCACCTCGAGTAGTCATAAAGAAGTCTACCTTCTTGTCGATGACTGACTCGATGCTGCAGTGGTGTGTCTGGTTCTTTGACCTGAGGTACATCGACAGTTCATCTTGAGGGTGTTATAGTTTGACTACACTATAACTTGATCTCCTAGCCATTCAGAATCCTAAGGTATATGTTGGCTATAGCATGTTCATTATAGGAATTGGACTGCACCAACAGAGGATCTATCTATCTCGATAGATGAGGAGTAGCCTTATGATAATCATGAGATTGAGTCCATAAGCCCATGGCCATGGTAGAGTGAAGATGGTAGAAAGAGTTTCTATTAGGATTTCACATTAGACTCGAATCAAATGATTAATTCATATGATAGACATTGGGTTTGACGAGTTCACCTTAACCCTAATCCTTGCGGAGCTCAAGATATAAGAACCCAATCACACAGGTAACTGTATTGAGAGGTTCACTTTCAATTCTGATGGATTGCCACCATATACTGCTAGGTGTTACTAGTGGATTTTGGGAGCAATTAGGATGATTTTGATGATCAATCATTCTAATTATATGAATCAAAAAAGTTTTGGTCATCGAAAGATGTTTCGATGATGTTGATGATGGAGATCATGATATGTCTCATTATCATACAGAATTAAACCTAACTGAGTCACACAAATAAGGGTTTGGGTATGCATGTCATCAATTGAGCTAAGCCAGTTTGATTGATTTGGATTAGATCCAATCAAGTTCAAGATAATCATGCTAGCACATGATTGAGCTTGACTTTATCCTTCTGAAATCTTTCTGATTCATCACAACTGAGTTAAATTTAATTTAACTCATTCTTATATTTAGAATGGATTTATTTTTATCTAATTGAAATAAGTTCAGATTAGATTAATTATAAAAATTAAATCCATTCATTGTCAAATTGGACTAGGGTCAAAAGTTGACCTATTTGAGAAAATTGAGGGTCACCTGATCAGATGCTTCTAAAAAATTTTTTGAATTTATTTTGATTTAATTTTTGGATATGTGATAGAGCATGAGTGATGCATTGAGTGTACCAAATTTTATGATTTTTGGAGATATCTAGACTTAGTTATGATAGAGTTTAATTTGGATCAAACTCTTGAGGGAAGAGTCCTAGGCGTAGTGGACTCTTTCTTATCTACTCATGCTGATACCTTTTTGAATTATTTTTGATGAAAAAAATAGATGAAATCTGATGGTTTTTTATGGAGAATAAGTCCTATAGTTCTAATGATAAAATAAACAAGTTATTTTGGTCAAAGGGTCTCTAAGTAGGCATTGGACATAAAAGCCTTTCTCATGTCAAAGTGCATTCAGTGCAAGAAATAATTTTCTATGCCCAAAGTCTGCCATCTCTAATATCCCACATCCCCTCTATCCTCTCTCTTCTTCTCTTCTACAAGATTAAAAAGTTAGGCACAAATCTAAGAAGAAGGTCCCAGGTTTTTTGCATAATACTCAGGATCTACACGATGGTGTTTGTGTGATGGATGGGCTGCCTTCAGAAATAGTTTTGAAGGTTCTTTGGATCAGATCTAGATCTAATTTTTTGAGAAAAGGTTTGTGAGGAGAAGATGTTTAGATCCTGCCTAAGTAGATAGTGGTAGAGGCCAGGCGCGTGCATGGTTCCTTTCAGAACCTCAGGAATCAACAGGATCATTGTAGGATAATTATATTACCCAATTAGGTACTTTAAATTAAATCTAATTTAATTTTAATTTTTAATTTTTAATATCACATCACCATGATTAGATTCAAGAACTCTTAGATTTGATCAAATTATTTAAAAATTTTTAAAAAAATCTTTCTCAGATCTGCACGATCCTACGATGGAAAATAGTGCTTTTTCTTCAAACTCATCAAATGCAACATCTATCGTATGAATTAATCATTCGATTCAAGTCCGATGTGAAAATTTAATAGAAACTTTTCTATCATCTTCACACTGCCATGGCCATGGGCTTATGGACTCGATCTCATGATCATCATAGGGCTACTCCTCATCTATCGAGGTAGATAAATCCCCTATCAGTGCAGTCCAATTCCTATAATGAATATGCTATAGCCAACATACACCTTAGGATTCTGAATGACTAGAAGATCAAGTATGGTGCAGTCAAACTATAATGCCCTCAAAGTGAACTGTGGATGCACCTCAGGTCAAAGAATCAGATACACCACTGCAGCATCAAGCTAGTCATCGACGAGAAGGTAGACTTTCCTATGACTGCTCAAGGTAGTCACGCTCAGTGCCCTCATTCTCTAATGAGTATTATACTCTCACTATGGTATCTCCACACCATAGACTCAAGACTCATCTATCTTAAAAAAGTGATCGTACACCAATCTTTCGAATCGATCACCATCTTCATGATAATCCTAGGGTCAGGAGCAATTTATGAGTTAAATATAAAAATTCATGTTTTAAATTTTCAACTCTTAAAAATATGAATTATCATTATCATTAACTCAAATGATGTATTATAGATATTTTAAATACACACTATGATAGAAAATAATTTTTTTATTAATTTATAGTTAAAATTATAAAATTACTCTTAGAGTGTATTACAAGTGTCAGCCAATTTGATTTCTAGGGCACACATCTAACAAACTCCAACTTGACCTAAAGCCAATTGGCTACAAATCTATATCCCATCTTCTCAAGGTGGGCTTTGATCTTTTACTGGCTCAACGGCTTCATTAGTGGGTCAATCGCATTATCTGTGGTGTCGACTCTCTTCACCTCGATGTAATTCTTCTTAATAAAATTGTGGATGAGGTGATATCACTGCTCAATATGCTTAGATTTATGGTGAAACCTCAGCTTCTTAGCTAGAGCTATGGTGCCATTATTATCATAGTACAGAAAGACGGCATCCGATAAAATCACTTCAAGCTCTATGGTCAACTTCTTATACCAGAATGCCTCCTTCGCAACTTTCACTACAGTGATATATTCTGCTTCTATTATTGAGTCTGCAATCACTATCTGCTTGAAACTCTTTCAACTTATAGCACTACCATTATAAACAAACAGACTTTCAGATATTGACTTTCGATCATCTATATCAGACATGAAGTTTGGGTCTATAGACCCTTGTACCTGGAGTTCTCTATTTCCAAATACTAAAAACATATCCTTAGTCTTTCTCAAGTACTTAAGGATACATTTTCAAATAATTTAGATCTAATATGTATGAGATGCATGACTAGACTAGGTATAGAATAGTTCTATGTGTAGTCTAGTATGATCATGTATTTAATTTGATTAAATATGATTTTAGATCTATTTAATTTTTATTTTTTTGATATTATAATTATTATAATTAGATCTAAAAATAAAAAATAAAGTTTTTAATTTTTGATTTATTCATATGAGATATGAAAGATGCATGCTTAGACTAGTCATAGAATAGTTCTATAAGATGTCTAGAATAGTTTTAATTTTGATATGATCAAATTTAAAATTTTATTTTCTAGATTTAATATGTGATGTTTTAGATCTAAAAGTATGCATATTGATGCTACATGAGATGTATGCAAGACATGTATTAGTTAGATCTTTTTATATGTGATATATGATCTAACTAGTTTTATAGTAAAAAATTATATTTTTGATTAAGGAGTTCCCCATGGCCATCCAGTCATAAGAATAAAGTAGGATTTAAAGGCTCTCTCCTCTCATTCGATGGGATGTTCTTATTGCGTGTAGGGGTGCTGCGCTTTCATCCTTAATCAGAAATCAGAACTTATTTTTCTATAAAATTCTAGATCTTGAAATCCTAAGATTTCTATTACATATTTTGTTCATGAACCCAAAACTTAAATTAAGAATTAAGATTATGAAATTAATTAGATCTAAAATTATGAATTTTTAAATCAAAGATATATTCATAAAATTGGGTTCAGACTTGGATAGCTTAATTAGGCCTAGCAATTGATCAAATCGAATCAAGAGTTAGTTAGGTGGGAACAAAGAAGGCATAGATTTGACTAGCCTAATAGCATTAAGTCTGGGTCAAGATCGAATCACATTGAGATGTGACTCGATCAAATCAAGACCTAATTTGGCTCCATGGTCTGAAACTGGATTGTAGGCTAACCCAATTGATTTTGATTCGATAATTTGGTGTCTAAGATAAGTTTGGTAGATACGACTGACTAATTTTTAATTAAGAGCTACTCAACCTGAATACGTTCTTATCAAGTTAATGGCATATTCCTTCCACCGATCTTACTTACCTAGCCATTTGTGTCGATCCAGTTCTGATTTGAGGTAGCTAACAACTCGAGCCAACCCATGCCACTAGATTAGTCATAATTGTTATGACTAAGTCAAGTCAAGTTTAAAGAGACCTAAATTAAATCTTTCTAAAAAAATATTAAGTCTAAGGTCTTCCACCATTGTAGATGTGCGGGCCCTTTCTGGAGTTGATTGTTCTCGACTGGATACAGTGGTTCAGTTGCACTAGAAAGATGCAACCATGTCTATTAGGCACTGGATTCTATGGGTTGGAGGATGGGTTGGGCTCAATGTTGGAAATTATATCCCAAAGCCAATCATCAGCCTATTGACGATTGAGATATTGTAATTAATTTATTAATTAATAAAAAATATTTT
>QRFJ01003079.1:23819-91319 GCA_006176705.1 Cocos nucifera
TCATGTATTTAATTTGATTAAATATGATTTTAGATCTATTTAATTTTTATTTTTTTGATATTATAATTATTATAATTAGATCTAAAAATAAAAAATAAAGTTTTTAATTTTTGATTTATTCATATGAGATATGAAAGATGCATGCTTAGACTAGTCATAGAATAGTTCTATAAGATGTCTAGAATAGTTTTAATTTTGATATGATCAAATTTAAAATTTTATTTTCTAGATTTAATATGTGATGTTTTAGATCTAAAAGTATGCATATTGATGCTACATGAGATGTATGCAAGACATGTATTAGTTAGATCTTTTTATATGTGATATATGATCTAACTAGTTTTATAGTAAAAAATTATATTTTTGATTAAGGAGTTCCCCATGGCCATCCAGTCATAAGAATAAAGTAGGATTTAAAGGCTCTCTCCTCTCATTCGATGGGATGTTCTTATTGCGTGTAGGGGTGCTGCGCTTTCATCCTTAATCAGAAATCAGAACTTATTTTTCTATAAAATTCTAGATCTTGAAATCCTAAGATTTCTATTACATATTTTGTTCATGAACCCAAAACTTAATTAAGAATTAAGATTATGAAATTAATTAGATCTAAAATTATGAATTTTTAAATCAAAGATATATTCATAAAATTGGGTTCAGACTTGGATAGCTTAATTAGGCCTAGCAATTGATCAAATCGAATCAAGAGTTAGTTAGGTGGGAACAAAGAAGGCATAGATTTGACTAGCCTAATAGCATTAAGTCTGGGTCAAGATCGAATCACATTGAGATGTGACTCGATCAAATCAAGACCTAATTTGGCTCCATGGTCTGAAACTGGATTGTAGGCTAACCCAATTGATTTTTGATTCGATAATTTGGTGTCTAAGATAAGTTTGGTAGATACGACTGACTAATTTTTAATTAAGAGCTACTCAACCTGAATACGTTCTTATCAAGTTAATTGCATATTCCTTCCACCGATCTTACTTACCTAGCCATTTGTGTCGATCCAGTTCTGATTTGAGGTAGCTAACAACTCGAGCCAACCCATGCCACTAGATTAGTCATAATTGTTATGACTAAGTCAAGTCAAGTTTAAAGAGACCTAAATTAAATCTTTCTAAAAAAATATTAAGTCTAAGGTCTTCCACCATTGTAGATGTGCGGGCCCTTTCTGGAGTTGATTGTTCTCGACTGGATACAGTGGTTCAGTTGCACTAGAAAGATGCAACCATGTCTATTAGGCACTGGATTCTATGGGTTGGAGGATGGGTTGGGCTCAATGTTGGAAATTATATCCCAAAGCCAATCATCAGCCTATTGACGATTGAGATATTGTAATTAATTTATTAATTAATAAAAAATATTTTGATAATTTTTTTAATCATAAGTTTACATCTTCTAATAAACTATATTATTGTGATGAAGTCCTTAGGACTATTTAGTTTCGATAAAGAGAGGATTTATCGATTAGTCCTTAAATTTGTTCACGATCAAATGATAAGCTATTAATTAGGACGACAGCATCTATCGAGCATAAGTCGCTATATGCCATATAGGTAGGTTATCCTCTTAACCAAGGTATGTGGAGACACTGGTATGGCATATAGATGAGATATATGGGTACATCATCATTGAATGTGACCAACTCTAGAGCATTCTATTGTCGAGAATGTCTCTAATGGGATATAGGTATAAGTATCCCTTAGACCTGAGATCACCTCAGTGACTTACAAGCAACTCACTATACTTTGGTACCGGACTAACTGAATTTCTTATTCAGCAATGGAAGGCTTCTAGGCACAGTCAAGTACTTGCAAAGTCGAAGTGTGATCAAGATGGAATTGATCACTCCAAGAGTTGGAGAAGAATGTATCACTGTATTTCAATATAGCAAAACCTTAGCCAGGATAATCTATCAGATAGATTTGGTATTTTGAAATATAATGTCAACAACCTGATCAGAGTTGATAGTTAAACTCTGATGTATCCTATAAGCATTTGGTCAAGGAGATGAATTATATGAAAACTATATCCGCATGGGTTCTAAGGATGGTGTTCTACACCTTCGACCTATCCGACTGTCGGATATCATTGCTAGATGGTCACTTCGATTGGTATAAAAATTTATTCCTATACTACTGGCTTAGGTTTGGACCTATGAGGTCACACACATTAGAGCTTACGATCTGATCAAATGATTGATCAATGATTAAAAATCGTTTTAGGGTTAAACAATCAATACGATTGGTGTTTAACCTAGTGCAAGCATTGTAGAAGGATCAATTAGTAATTGGATTGCTAATTAACTTAATTTGATTAAGTCAATAGGCTTAGATTAAGTTTAATTAAATATGATTTAATTAGATTTGGTTTGGGCTTGATTGGATCAAGTCTAATTAGTTTATTGGATAAGCCAAGTGTAAGGAAGAACTTGTCCTAGTCTAACTAGGACTCAGATTAACCCAATTTTCTAATTTGATTAGAAAATAAATCAAAATTAAATCTAATTTAATTAAATCCTTAAATGAGTTAGGACCATATTTAATTGGGTTAGTTTAATCTTAATTTTATTTGGTTAAAAGCTCTTGTTTGACTAAGTCAAAACAGGAGTCCTAGTGTGACTAGGACTCCCTATCTCCTTGCACCACCTTGGTCCCAACGCCCTCCATACCTATTTTTTAGGTATTTTTCATGGAAAATCTTTTTCTTCCTAATTTTCATGCCCCCTCTCACCCTCCAAGTCATATTTGAAAGTTAGGTGGAAGACTAAGTCAAAGGAGGAATTGGTTTTGCTTAGAATTTTATGAGATAGAATCCTTGTTGACCAAAACATCTTCCCTTGAGTACTTGATAAGTATAATAAATTCATCAATAAAAGTATTAATTTATCAATTAATTGATATTAATTTTTAAGAATTAATAATCAATTTATATATAATTTTTAGAAAATTCATATTTTTATTAATTAAAAAATTAATTTAAAAATAATAAAAAATAATAAAAATTAAAAAATAAAATTTTATTATAAATAGAAAGAGCTCATTTTTTTTGATCACAACAAAATAAATTTCAAGTAAAACGGAGCTAAAATGAAAAAGATATGAATTTTGAAATATATAAAAATAATAAATTAAATAAAAAAGAAACAGCTCAGTCGGCTCCGTAAGCCGAGCCACAAGCCAAGCCAAGCCATCAAGCCGACTCAGCCATTTGAAGCCATCAGCCGGTCCATGATCTAGGCGTGGACCGCCAGCTCAGTAAATTCGGCGAAATCAGAGATTGCCATGTGGTGAACCTAGACCCCTTAAAGGTCTACAGAAATTTATCGGCTCACAAGGGTAATTTAGTCTTTTCGTTCTCGACAACGCAAGCTAGCTGAGTGTGCTGATGTGTGGTGCGGTGTGCGGTCGTGTGCGAGCGCGTCCACCGTGCGCATTCGCATTGGTATGGAACAGTTATTGCGCGCGATCGGACGGATGTGGTTGTTGCGTCAGGATCGGACGGCTGTGGTTGCTTCCGAATTTTTATTCAGATACAAACATCACGCGGATCACCATCGGATGGCAGCGCTCGATCCAGGCGATGATCCGACGGTCCAGAATGCTGCCGCGGTGATCAAAGACTCCCAAAGCATGATTTGCGGGCAGATTTCCTCGATCAGCACGATCCAACGGCCAGAATTTAATCCGACCCGATCTGAGCTTATCTGCATCCGTTTTGATGATTTTTGAACGTTGGATTCTTTTGATGGCTGGATTTTATCAGATTAACCAGAGTCATATCAGAGCTATTTTTGATTCAAATTTATCCAAATTTCTTTAATTTTTATGATTACAAAGCCTATTAGTCCCATATTGCCTTAGAAAAAATATATCCAGGCCCTCCTAGGCTCTATAAAAAGGATCTAGGCCATTCAAAAATTGATATCTGTCGATAAGTTGAAGCTTTGGTATTAGGGCGAAGCCAAGGTATGGGCGTTAAAAGGCTTGCTTTCGAGAGCACGGGGTGCCAGAAGAGAGCAAGCATTCTACACCATCTTTCTGCAATGGCCGATCCAAGATCAGAATTAGGCTATTCTTATTTTTATTTTTTTTCTTTTTTAATTTTATGTATTTAAATTTTTAAAATTTTAGTTAATAAAAAATTTTATTTTTTGCATTTTTAATTTTCTTGCTTTTATTGGAATTTAATTTCGTGCACTTTAAATTTATTGCTTTTACAAGTCGTGCTAAGATCTAACTAGTAGATTCTTGAGTTACCAAGTTTATTTCTTACACCTTTTAACTTTTGCTTTTTAATTTTCCGACTTCACTTTTGATCCCAAAACTTTTCTTTTTTTCTTTTTCTTTTAAAAATCAAAGATTTCAAATCTAAAACACTACCTTTCCTGGTGGATTCGACCCGACTCATGCTATCTATGCATTTTTAAATTATTTTAAGAAGTCGGATTAAAACTGTATAAACCCACGCTGTTGTCTTAACGACAACCATCGCCGTCCACTATCATTGTTTTTGGCGCGCGTTGTCAGGGAAGGCTTTTGATTTTTGATTTTAATTTCTTTGATTATTAAAAATAATTTCGGCAAACGCACCAAATTTTTGGCGCCGTTGCCGGGGAAGGCACGGATATTAAATTTTTATCTCTTTGATTTTTCTATAAATAAATTATAAATAAATATTTTTATTTTTCTTGCCTAATTTTTTTTATTATTTGTAGGAAAAGAAAAAAAAAAAAAAGATCAAAGTTTTGCCTGGTGAGATTCAATTCCTAACCCTAATTCTCTTTTCTTTTTATTTATTTATTTATTTATTTTATTTTTATTTTTTTTTAAATTAATTTAAAAAATATCCATTATAAACCTAATTGAAAAGCCTCATGATAAGATTAGAAATCCTAACTGTTTAGGCATGCATCATATTAGTTTTATTTTTATTTTATATTTTTTTGGGTGATGCTGGAGGCAAGGTTAGCCTTTTTAGAATACAATTAGTTACATGATCTAGTTTAAAAATTGCATAGAAACCCTTGATTGAATTTTTTTTTTTGCATATCATCATTAAATCAAAATAAGGGCACAACCCATATTAAACAAGGATAAGGTGGGGATTTGATCAACCCTTCCTTAGCCCACAAACAACCAACCAATATCCTGCATTGACCTAAGCCTTTTAATTTTTAAAATTCCAATTAGACATCAACCCTAGGACCGAGCTCGAGCTCAATAGGTATAAGGAATTCCAAAGAGTGAATTGAACTGGATAGGATAAGTTTAATTGACTTGGTTCTTAGGAAAAGGTGGTTCAGGGATGACTGCGGCCCGAAGGAAGGTGGTCTATATGGTTACGTTCGCTTACCTTGGCCAGCCATAAATTGGTTGTCTAAGCAAGCAACGGGGGGACTCCCACCAACCTTACACTTACCTTGGCCAGTTGATTAGCTATCCTACACTTGGAGGGCTTGAAGGTGACCTTGGCAATTAGGAAGCTGTCTAAGATCTAGGATAACCCTTAGTCAGGATTGATGTGACCAACTCGATTGCTAACCAACATCAAAAACCTAATTTAAACCTAATTCTTCTCTTTCTTCATTTAATTCTAGGACTATTTGGGACCTCTTTTTAGAAACTCTTCTTTACTTTAAAATAAAATAAAATAAAATTAAATAAAAATTAAATTAAACTAATAAAAAAAATATTTAAAAATAATAATTAAATTAAATATAAAATATAAATAAATAAAAAAATTAATTTATAATAAAATAAAATAAAAAAAAAATATTAAAATTTTTTTTTTTTTTTTTGAACCACACATTAGGGTATGCACTAATATATAGTATGCGTAGGGAAATTCATTTTTCTAATTTAGTTGAACTTAATGAATAGGTTGATTCACATTAAACATTAATAATCAAATGGCTAATATTGAATCTAATAGTTCCAAAAATTATGATAAGTTGACCTTCTTTGATCAGAAATAGTATCAACTCTAACCTAGTGTCAACAATCTCCTTAATTATGAGGGAGAATATATCAATCTATGCTAGTCCACCCCATCATGTAAGTGAATGTTCCTATGACTGCACAGTTTTCATTTATCAAGAAACAAGTTCAAGCTACTTCAAGGATATCCCAAATTATATTAATGAACCATTTTTCAAATTTCATATAATTCAGATGGAGTAACTTTAAATTTTCTCTTGGACAACCCAACAGGACTCAGGCTCAGACCCAAAATTTCACTTGAGCAAAAATTATCAAAATTATGCCTATAATAATGGTCAGCCTAGTCAGGGCTTTAACCAGCCATCATTATTATAATCAGCCTTTCATTACCCACTCCCAAACAGACCAATCTCAAGCTGATTGATAGATTTAACCAACTTCAACAATTAATCTAACTCAACAGCAATCTATCGCAGACTAGAAGCTCAAAATAGGGATGAATTAGTGATGTCTAACAAATGAGGAGAGAACTAAGATTAACTACTGAACCTTACCAATTTAAAATAACCCACCCTAAATGACTACCACCACTTGGAATTAAATTATAATCTAAATGTTCATCTAAGAATCTTCAATTTGAGATACAAAAGTAATTACTGAACTTAAAAGCTATAGGATTTCTTATGGACCCATACAAGACCAGGTCGAGAGAGGCTAGTACTGATCTAGCCAAAATGAAATTTTAGAGAAATCTGAATTAGTACTGAGACTAACCACATGAAGAACCCAAGCCAGGAATTAGTACTGATGCTGCTCCAATTTAAATAGATAGAAATAGGGAAAAGAGAATAAGATGATTTACCCGAACTTAAAACCTAATATCCTATTTCCTTTTCAACCCATAGAAGGCTGGTTCTTCTTATAAAAAATCAAAAGGCATTATTTGCTTAAAATGAAATGTAAATTTGGAGTTGCTTTAAGCAGATCACATTTAATTTACCTCAAAATTAAAATACGCCTTTAGTCACCATTCAGCACCCATTGAATTAAATTAACTTCCTAAAACTCCATTCATTTGAGCATTTAGAAGAAACAAATAGGAGTAATTCTTAATAAACATGGGTCTGAGAATGGAATTATAAAATAATTCCCAAAAATTAATAGATGATATCATCGATAATGGATATAAAAATCAACATAACTTTCTGAGATTGTCAATCAAAACCATTGGAATTTGTCAATCCAATATTTGACACAGGATAGTGAGTACATTGTATCTGGCTGAGACGGTAAACTTAGCGCTTGTTGTGAGGCAACCCATATTTTAGTTTTTATCTAATTTATCTTTATTTTTTTTATAGGATAATTTGAATAAGTGAGGAGAGCTCAAATTTGTAAAGGCATGTGCGTGCGACCAAAAAAAAAATAAAAAAAAAAATAAAAAAAATAAATAAATATACTGAGTTAGTGTATTCTTCCATTTTTTTTCATTACATCCTTATTTTATTTTCTCTTTCTCCATTTTGAGGACAATGGTTCGATTTAAGTTGGGGGAGAGAAAAATAAAATTTAAAATTTTAAGTCCTCAAAAAATAGTTATATATTAGTATTTTAGATACTTGATACGCTTAGAATCGAATTAAACTAAGCATTTTAAAAAAAAATTTGATACACAGATCAGGAGGAATCGTGTGAGATTATTGAGGGATCAAGTATTAAGAAAATACAATAAAAGTGAGTTAATTCCAAAACATTAAAATTTTTTCTTGGAGTATTTTCTATTATTTCTACTAGCATTCAAAAAAAAGTCTACTTTTTATATAGCTTGATGTAGAGGGGTAACTATACATTTCTTCATAAAAAATTTATTTTTTAATAAATAGTTCCAAGTAATGTCCTTAACTCACGAGTAATTCGGACTCTTTGCCTAAGCAAGCAATTGATGTTTCGCATCAAAAGGTGAGGAAGGACAAAGAAGCTCATTTAAAGCTAGTCTTAACTCGTAGCCTATTTGATTCGAGCTAGTAAGCCCGAGGGATTATTCTATACCTAGTGGCCCTAAGCCAACTGGTTTTGGGAGTCATTGGCCTAAGACTCGCTACATGGATCAAATAGGAAAGCTTAAGGATTTTAAGACACTCAATAGGGTACAACGTTAAAAAAAAAAAAGAAAAAAAAAAAAAAAAAGAAACATTGGTTTCCCACCAAGTAAACCGGTCCCGTTGCCTAAGTAAGCAATGATATTCACGTCAAAAAATAAAGTGGGCAATTGTAAAACAAAATTAATAAATGAAGGATGGAAGTAGCAATACACTTGCCTATATGAAGTTTAGACAAATCAGAGATAAAAGTGGATTAATTTTAGAAAAAAGTTTCTGAAAAAATTTAGTTCTTTACTTAATTTTTTCTATTGATAAGTATTAATACCCTAATGATATATCTTATTTAGCTCTACTGAATATCAATGGCCATTTGAAAATTGTTTAGGTAAAATTCGAAACTCTAAAGTTAAAAGGTATTAAAACTAAATTCTTTCTTTTACTCAGGACGAGCAAAGCTTAAGTTGGGGGGTGTGATAAGTATAATAAATTCATCAATAAAAATATTAATTTATCAATTAATGATATTAATTTTTAAGAATTAATAATCAATTTATATATAATTTTTAAAAAATTCAGTATTTCTATTAATTAAAAAATTAATTTAAAAATTAATAAAAAATAATTAAAAATATTAAAAAATAAAATTTTATATCAATAGAAAGAGCTTCATTTTTTTGATCACAACAAATAAATTTAAGTAAAAACGAAGCTAAAATGAAAAAGATATGAATTTTTGAAATATATAAAATAAATAAAAAATTAAATTAAAAAAAAGAAAATAGCTCAGCCGACTCCGTTAGCCGAGCACCAAGCCAAGCCAAGCATCAAGCCGACTCAGTCGTTTTGAAAGCCATTAGCCGGTCCCGATCTAGGCATGGACCGCCAGCTTCAGTAAATTCCGGCGAATCAGAGATTGCCACGTGGGTGAACCTAGACCCTTAAGGGTCTACATTAAATTTATCGTGGCATTCACAAGGGTAATTTAGTCTTCATTCGACAACGTGTGTGCTATTAGTTGCGGTGTGCGGTGCGGTCGGTCCACGTGGTTCATGGGAAACAGTTATTGCCGATTCGGACGGATGTGTTTGTTTTGCGGTCAGGACTCGGACGGCTGTGGTTGCTTCCGGAATTTTCAGATACAAAACATCACGCAGATCACCATCGGATGGCACGCGCTCGGATCCAAGCGATGATCCGACGGTCCAGAATGCGTCGGCGGTGATCAAGACTCCCGAAGCATGATTTACGGCCAGATTTCCTCGATTAGCGCGATCCAACGGCAGAATTTAATCGACTCGATCTGAGCTTTGCATTCGGATTTTTGATGATTTTTGGACCGTTTGGATTTTTGTTGAACGACTGGATTTTTATTAGAATTTACCAGAGTCTATCAGAGCTATTTTGATTCAAATTTTCTATCCAATTTTCTTTATATTTTTACGATCTACAAAGGCTATTAGTCCCATATTGCCTTTTAGAAAAAAATATCCAAGCCCTCCTAGCTCGTATAAAAAGGGGACCCCAGGCCATTCAAAAAATTGATATCTCCATCAAGGTGAAGCTTTTGGTACAGGGCGAAGCCAGGCTTATGGGTTAAAGGCTGCTTCAAAAGCAACGGATGCCAGAAGAAGAGCCGAGCTTCTACACCATCTTTCTGCCAATGCCAATCCAGATCATAGATCAGGCTATGTTTATTTTATTTTTTCTTTTTAATTTTATGTATTTTAAATTTTGAAATTTTATTTAATAAAATTTTATTTTGCATTTTTAATTTCTTGCTTTTTTATTGCAATTTAATTTCTGCACTTTAAATTATTGCTTTACAAGTAGATGCTAAAGATCTAACTAGATTAGATCTTAGACAAGTTTAAATTTTGGCACCCTTTTAATTTTTGCTTTTTATTTTCCGACTTCACTTTTGATCCCAAAACTTTTCTTTTTTTCTTTTTCTTTTAAAAATCAAAGATTTCAAATCTAAAAACACTACCTTTCCTATGGATTCGACCCGACTCATTGCTATCTACGCATTTTTTAAATTATTTTAAGAAGTCGGATTAAACTGATAAACACGGTGTCTTAACGACAACATCGCGTCCCTATCAGTACTGCTCCCTCTTTTAATTAATTATTCTCTTATTTTATAGAAATAATCTTTTTTTTTGTGTGCCCTTCCTTGCTGGTCCATGCCAAAAATTGTGGAGGAGGTGCCCAAGAGTTGGGCACCCCAACAACTTTCCATGTTTGGATATTCCTAGTCTAGGAATTTGACCTAACTTGGACTCTTCTTTTTTTCTATTTATTAGATAAATTTATTCTAATTTTTTTGTAAAATATAAAGATTTGGAATAGGTTTGGGGTGTGCAAAAATTAGAGAAAAAGGGTCCTTGGGCATGGGGGTTCCATAGGCACCAAACTAGGTATCTAGGTGAGAAAAAAGAGGGTCTTCTTCTAGGGCTATTTTATTTTTAATCTCTCCTCCTTTCTTTTGAGATTTTTTTGAGAGAGTCTCAAATCAGCAAACTCTCATCTTTTTTCTCATATTTTGGAGAGTCTAAATTTTGAATAAGGGAGCATCGGATTGACTGTTGAAGAAGGATCAGCACAGTACTAGCATGCTGTGCTGATTTCCTACATCGAACTTCAGATTAGAGATCGTAGACTCATGTGGACGACTCCTAGAGGCTGGATGCATGTGCGGCTCGTGACTTCATCCTTAAGTTCAGATCAATAAGTTAGAACATCTAAACTTACTCTGGTAATAGATCTGATTTATAAACTTTATACCTGCATTTGATGTAGTGTAGATCTAGGTTGATTTGATCAACCTTTTTCTTTCTTATTTGATTTTTAACTTTTGATTTAATATCATGCCTTAATCATGTAATAAATCTAATCAGGTGTTTATATATTTATTTTAAATAAATTTTAGATTTGTTTAAGTCTTTCATTGTAAGATCTTGAAAAAGTTTCAAGATCTACCTATGAAACCCTAGATTTGGTTCTTTCAATTGGTATCAGAGCAAGGTTCTTATTATATGATTTTTATGTATGTCTAGATTATTTCTTAGATTAGATTTAATTTATAATCTAATTATTAAATCTAAAATTAGAAAAAAAATAAAATATTTTGGATTGCACTGACTGCCATAAGGTTGTCCTGCTGTAAGGTTTACCCCTTATTGTGAATAGGTTATCCTAGTACATGCTGATCTAAAATATTGATCATAAAATTTTAGATTAGATCTAAGAAATTTTATGAACTAATTAAAATATTTTAATCTAATTTGAATCATCATAATGTGTTTAGATTTGATCTTAGGAAGATTTATTGATGATTAATTAACTTGAAACTGCTTCAATTACAGAACCTGTTGTCAGATTAGATCTAAAGTAGTTTTATGTTTATTTTACTTGCATATTGATTATTGAATCAAAACATGCAACATTGGTTGATAGAACCATATTGTTAAAAATATTTTGCAAATATGAAAATTAAATTTTTCAAAAAGCCAATCCCACCCTCAGTTTCAACTTAATTGAGAATTAAGAAGTTGAATTGATTAGGATCTAGGATTATGAATTGAAGATCTTAAGGTTACAATTCAATAACACATTGGGTTTAAATGGGTTAGTAGGATTTAGGTCCATTAATGGGGTTTAGACCTAGGTGTTAGATTTGAAGCAATGAACTTAATTAGGAGAATTGACTATCTTATCAATTATTATCTTAGTATTAGGTCAAGAATTCTCTAGATCAATTACAATAGTTGTAGTTGGTCAAGTCCATATCTTTAACAAGACCCAAGATAGATTTGATTTCTGGCTACGCAGTCTACACAAACTATTAGGTGTTTGATCTAATTGAAACTAATTAACCAGTAGTGTCTAAGATTTAAAACCATATCAGTGATTTTTAATTGGCAGGCCTGCTTACCTAGTCATTTTTGATTGGTGTCTAAGGCAAGCCTGGCAGACCCTTTCCACTGATTTCTAACTTCTGGCCTCTTTGGTGAGATTATGTTTTGATCAAATCACTTGACTATTCGAGCTAACCCATGTCATCTAGGTAAATCTGTTTGACTAATTTAGGTGCTTCTAGACCAGCCTATTAATGATCTTCCTTAAGCTGACTTGGTAAATTTAGTGGGAGGATCATGACAAGTTGGTTTAATTTGACTACTCACTTCTATAAATAAATCCTCTAAAATTATTAGGTTTCTAAAATAAATAGTTATATTGATTAACTGGATCATAGCTCCCATTTAAGTGGATGATAATGTGGTCTATCTAGTTGGATATGGTTAGATATATGTGCCCTAAAGCTAGAATTGGCTGACACTTGTAATACACTTCTAGGGGCAAAATTATAATTTTAACTATAATGAATAAAATGGGTTATTTTCTATCACTATGTAGTATTTAGTGTCTGTGATACATCCTTTAGAGTTAATGATAATGCATAACTATTATTTTCAAGAGTTAAAAATTTTAAGACATGATAATAAGCATTGTTAACTCATGGAATGCTCCCCGACTAGGATTCATCATGAGGATGGTTATTTGATTCGACAGGTTGGTTTACCAATTGCCTTCTTTTTAGTAGATGAGTCTTAGCTTACGGTGTGGAGACACGGAGTGGAGTATATGGTACCTCGTTAGAGACGAGGGGGGCACCTTTGAGCGTGACCACCTCGAGTAGTCATTAGGAGTCACCTTCTGTCAATGACTGATCTCTCCTAGCAATTAGAATGATTTAGATGATCGATCATTCTAGCTGTTCGAATCAGAAGAGTTCTGATCCATCGAAAGGACTTTCGATGATGTCGATGATAGAGATCATGACATATCCCATTACCATACAGAACTGAACCTAACTGGGTCACACAAATAAGGGTTTGAATCTGGTGATCATCAATTGAACTGATCTAGTTCAATTGATTTGAAATGAGATTCAATTAGGTTCAAGAAATCGTGCTAGCACAATTGACTAACGTTCTTCTTTTGCTATCATAAATAAGTTGTCATGTCTGAGCCAAAGGAGTTTGTGCTCAATCAAAGGCCTTCATATGGTCTGACTGGAGGTTGTCCAAGTCAGAAAAGGTTGTCTTATTTGTAAGACATTACCTATCATTTTTGGTCACCTGCCATTTCTTATTCTTTGACTTTGGTCAAAAGTCTACTTTTGACTGGTCAAATATTGACCATTGACACTTTGACTTTTGACCACATGTCATGCACTATTGGAGAGTTGGTGGTGGGCTTGTCCCCTGCCAGAACCTGGCAAGGAAGAGGGTGCACGCACCCTAGGCGTGTGCCCAAGTTGGAGGCGCTAGGAGTCCCTTGTTGGACAGGACTCCATCTCCTTTTTGGATTCCAATTAGAGTTCTTCCTAAAAACAACATTGACTTGGTCTTAGGACCTTTAAGGAGGAATCTAGGGGACTCTATTTCCACTAATCAGATTTAGATCTGATTTTACAAAGATTGTGATTGGTTGAAAGAAGAGAGTTGGATCACAGATAGTCTATAAATAAGACCTCGCGCTAATAGATTAAGTTTGAGAAACCCCACGCCCCAAGGCTGCCTCTCCCTCTTCCTCATGCCAAACTCACCTCTCCCTCTCCTCTCCATTCCAAAAGGAGTTTTTGAGACCTTGTTGGTGCAATCCAAATCAAGAAAAGCGACTGAAAGCTAGAAGGCCGCTGTTGCAAAAGGACGAGCTAATCTTCAAAAGGAGTTTTGAAGATCCTCCAGATCAATCTACGATCTGATTTTGGAGCAATGATAGAGAAGAAGAGGATCTCCAATCAGCCCAAGTGGATATCGATAGAGGTCAAGTGCTTGCATGGCTAGATCCAGAATCTTTCGCTGCAAATAGGATCATCAATGGATAATAGGATTACCCAAATCAAGTAAATTAAATTTGATTTAATTTATTCTTATTTTATTTTATTTAATAAAATAATAAGAATTAGATCTGAAACATCCCAAATCTGATATAGATCAAGGAAAAATTTTTTTGAAATATATCTCTTGATTTGATCAGATCTGAACGAACCTGGACCGGAAAATCAGGATTTTTCTTCAGGATAATCATTAGAGGCCCAAAGGTTTGGTGCTTATCGGTTGATGGAATTATCATTCATTATATGATCTCTTGGATACACCTTTCTAAATGGTGGTCAGATGAGCCAACCAAAGTTGGGCCTGATCATTCATTGGTTGGATGGGCCAAGTATGGTCCTGTTAATGGTTGGACCTAACTGGATCCTTTTCTGAGAAGGCCAAAGCCAACTGATCAGGGCCTAGAACAAAATTTAATTACTGAAAATTATTTAGAAAAATAATTAGTTATGAACCTATACTTAGATATACATGGGTGAGCCAATCAAAGTTGGGCTTGTGTACAGTCTATGTGGATTCTTGTACCCACTAAGAAATTAGAGTAATTCCTCGAATTAGAGGTAGAGGCTACCAATTCGAATAAAATAATGGAAGAAACCTTTTAATTAAAATCCAAATATTTACGTTTAATGAATCAATTACTAATTAGATTTTGATTTTTCTTTGTGCAGACATGGCAACTTCTCTATCGCTCCGATCATTGTTGGACAATGATAAGTTGGTGGAATCCAACTTCGATAGCTGGTATTGAAAGTTGAAGATTGTCTGAAATATGAATGGATCCTATATGTGCTGATGGATCCTGCACTTAAGGAGCTAGCTACCAATGTACGTGGAACAATTAGAGATACTTATCAAAAATGGCTCAGTGATTGAACCACAGTGCGCTGCACTATGCTGGCTATAATGAGCGACGAGTTCAGTCATAATTTTGAGATAGCTCAGCCAAATAAAATACTCTAAGTATTGGAGGATTCTTTTAGCACATCCGATGATTTTGAAAGGCACAAGACTAATTATTCCATCTTCAACGTCAGAATGTGAGATGGTGCCTCTATCACTGATCATGTATTGTATATGATCGAGCTGATAGAGCGCTTGAGCAAGCTCAGCTTTTTCTTGCACAAACAACTTGAAAAAGATGCAATACTGAACTCGCTACCCAAGTCTTATCTCCCATTCCTTATACATTATAGAATGTCAAAGTCTGAAGTGGACTACCATGGGTTACTTGGGTCACTTTAGAACTTTAAGAAAGATCATCAACTCCATAAGGAGTCAGTGAACTTAGTGGAAGGTTCATCTTCTCATTCTCGATCCTTTGGGAAAGGAAAGAAGAACTAGAAGAAGAAAGCCAAGAAGGTGCATGTTCATGCTAGGACACCTATGCAGGCTCAGACCCCAAAGACCAAGCTCGATAAGAGTCAAGCTGAATGCTTCTTTTGCAAGAAGTGCGGGCACTGGAAGAGGAACTATCCTCAGTATATTGCCTCCTTGGACTCGAATAGATAGACAAAGAAGCAAGCTATTGTTGGGCAAGGTATTTATACGATAACTCCTTATAATTTTTCTATTTATGATATTACTGACTGGGTATTGGATATCGGTAACCCTTATCATATTTGTAATTCATTGCAGGGGTTGCAAGTCAGTAGAAGATTCGAGCAAGGCAAGAGATTTTTGAACGTTAGAGATGGAAGACCAGTTCCAGTTCTAGTTTTAGAAATTTTGAAACTTATATTTGAATCTCATACTATTGTTCTTAGTGATTATCATTTCTATTCTAGTTTCTTTTTAAATATCATTTCTATAGGCCTTTTGGCCATGAACAATTATGAAATTTCAATAAAAAAATGAGTTTGTAATATCATTGTGAATGGTGTTACTACTTTCTATGGATAATTGAACAATGGTGTATATATGTTATCACAACCTATTAATGTAGTCTATTCTACTGGCAAGCATCCTAGATTAGATAGTGTATCAGATATCTACTTATGGCACTGTAGGCTAGGTCATATAAATAAGAACGGGATAAACAGGTTGACTCAGGAGGAAATCCTTGAAGTTAATGATTGTGAATCACTTCCAACCTATGAGTCCTATCTTCTTGGTAAAATGATCAAGTTACCTTTTACTGAAAAAGATGAGAGAGCCAATGAGCTCTTAGGTCTTGTACATACTGATATATGTGGACCAATGAGCATAAGTGCCAGAGATGGATATGTCTACTTCATCACTTTCACAGATGATCTATCCAGATATGGATATGTCTATCTGATGAAACATAAGTTAGATTCTTTTGAAATATTCAAATGATTTCGAAGTGAAGTAGAAAAACAAACTAGGAAGAGTATTAAAACTCTTCGATCTGATCGAGGAATAGAATATCTTTTTGGTAAGTTTCTTACATATCTAGGAGAGAATAAAATTCTCTTCCAATGGACTTCTTCTGGAACACCACAGCATAATGATGTATCTGAAAGGAGGAATTGGACTTTGTTAGATATGGTCTGATCCATGATGAAATTTGCCAGCTTGCTGATATCCTTCTGGAGATATGCACTCGAATCAACTTATTATCTATTAAATATGATTCCAAATAAATCTATAGTTAAAACCCCAAATGAGATATGGATAGGACGTAAGCCAACACTTTCACACCTTAGGGTTTGGGGGTGCCCAGCTTATGTCAAATGGTTAGTTACAGATAAACTTGGATCTAGGTCTGACAAGTGTACATTCATAGGATACCCAAAAGAGATCAAAGGATACTATTTCTACCATCCTGATGAACAAAAGATGTTCCTCAGCCTTACGGCAATCTTTTGGAAAGGAGTTCCTTGTTGAAGAAACCTTTGCCTCTAAAATTGAACTTGATGAAGTTCAATAGGTAGAAAGTTCGACATAGAATGTTGAACCTAAGTCGGATTTGATCAGATCAGATTCGAAGCCTAGTGAACTCGCACCATTAAAGTGATCCGATAGAGTACCACACCATCTAGATAGATACTATGGATTCTTGGTCCAAGATGGTGATCCCATCGAACTTGATGAGAATGATGAGGACACAATCACTTATATGGATGCGATGCAGAGATTCGACTCTGAGAAATGGCTAGAAGCTACGAGATCCATAATGGATTCCATGAAGGTCAATGATGTATGGATATTAGTTGACCCACCTGAAGGGGTTAAACCCATTGGATGTAAATGGGTCTTCAAAAGGAAGAGGAATGTAGATAGAAAGGTGGAGACCTATAAAGCCCGTTTGGTTGCCAATGGGTATCGTCAATGTTATGGTATTGACTATGACCAGATGTTCTCCCTTGTGGTAATGCTCAAGTTCATTCAGATCATGCTTGCCATTATTGCCCATCCAGACTATTAGATTTAGCAGATGGATGTGAAGACAGCTTTCCTAAATAGAGAGCTGACCGAAGAGGTGTATATGATACAATCTGAAGGGTTCACATCCACAGATGAGTCCAAGGTGTGCAAGCTTTAGAGATCCATTTATGGATTGAAGCAGGCATCTCAGAGTTGGAACATACATTTT
This sequence comes from Cocos nucifera, assembly GCA_006176705.1. Taxonomy (NCBI): domain Eukaryota; kingdom Viridiplantae; phylum Streptophyta; class Magnoliopsida; order Arecales; family Arecaceae; genus Cocos; species Cocos nucifera. The sequence continues at coordinate 41,329 of QRFJ01003079.1, forward strand.
GATAAAGTGATCAAAACATATGGCTTCGTTAAGAATGGAGAAGGATCCTATATTTATAAATGGACAAATGGTCCAGTAGTGGTATTTCTTATTTTGTACGTGGACGATATTCTCTTAATTGGGAATGACATCCAAGCACTATAAGGAATAAAAGTCTGGTTGTCATCACAGTTCTCCATGAAGGACTTGGGTGAAGCATCCTACATCCTAGGGATGAAGATCTATAGGGATAGATCTAAAAGGATGCTTGGTATATTCCAATCCGCGTACATAGAAATTGTGCTGAAGAGGTTCAACATGGAGAATTTCAAAAAGGGCTATCTATCGATAGGCTAAGAAATTTTTCTCTCTAAGAAGGATTGTCCGACAACATCTGAAAAGAGAGAGCGTATGAGTAGAATTTTATATGCTTCAGTAGTGGTGTCTATTATGTATGCAATGACATATACGAGACCAGATATAGCATACTCACTAGGAGTAGTGAGTAGATACTAGTCTGATCCTGGAGAAAATTACTGGAAGATGGTTAAAATCATCATTAAGTATTTGAGAAATACTAAGGACCAATAATCAGTTTATGGTGAGTCAGATCTGAAGCTTGTGGAATTTACAGACTCCAGCTTTCAATCTGACCATGATGATAGTAAAAGTGTGTCGAGGTATATCTTTACTCTAAATGGTGGAGCCATCTATTGGAAAAGTTCCAAGCAACATATAGTGGCTGACTCTATTTACGAAGCAGAGTACATGAAAGCATCAGATGTAGCAAAAAAAGCTATGTGGCTGAGGAAGTTCATCACCAAGCTTGGAGTAGCACCCTTCATTGATGGTCCAATCCTACTCTACTGCGACAGCATTGGTGCCATAGCAAAGAAATCGAAGGCACACCAGCGAATAAAGCACATTCTATGCTACTTTTATCTGATCCATGAGATCGTGGATTGTGGTGACGTCAACCTTCAAAAGATTGATGCAAAGGAGAACCTAGCTAACCCCTACACTAAAGCCCTAGCAATCAAGGAGTTCGACAACCATAAGTTGAAGATTGGTATTAGATATTATGCCGAGTGACTTTTGGATAAGTGAGAGTTGTTGGAAATTGTATCCTATTGGTGCAAAATTTGGTTGACGTCGGATCGAGCTGTAGTTGAGGGAGTCAAGGTCACCGTCGGTGATCTACAAAATAAAGTTTCATCCATAGTTGGTGGTGGTGGCTCCGATGGAATCCTCCAATGATCAAGTCAGCTTTTCTGGCCAGCAGAAATGGAATGCTCAGGTGAGAGCTTGGTAGAGTTTCGGAAAGAAGAAGAGAGCTTATAGCTTTGAAAAAATATATCTAGAGTGTCCCATTTTATAGGCGGAGCTTGATTGATGGTGACAGCTGCAGCTATCTGGCAGTGGGCCGCTCGAGACCTGGCGAGTTTGGTATGGAAGGAAAGTTGTCATCAGGCTGATGGTGATAGCCACATCGTCTGGTAGTGCCATACCGTCTGATAGCATTGCCTGTGGTAGATTGATCATGACCGTTCGTTGAGATTTAATAGTCGTAGCTCTGAGAAAGCAGGTATTAGTTGGTGGACTTCGGCATATATCAATTCTAGAGGAGTTCAGACTCCTGAAGGAAATACGTCTAGAGGAGATTTTTCAAGAGTAATCCACTGGAGGAATCCGACTGAGGAAGAAGTCTTGATGGAGTTCGACTCTTGGAGGAGTTCAACTGAAGGAAAAGTTCGAAAAGAGTTTGGCTTCTATAGGAGTTCGGCCAAAGGGGAAGCTTGGAAGGAGTTTGGCTCTCGTAGGCGTCCGATTGGAGGAGCACGGAGGGAGTTTGGCTCTCGTGGATGTCCGACTGAAGGAGTATGGAGGGAGTTCAGCTCTCATAGGAGTCCGATTGAAGCTCGACCATTGAGAAGTTCGACTGAAGCTCGACTGCTGAGAAGTTTGACTAGAGCTCGATCATTGAGAAGTTCGGCCGATTGAAGGAATTTGGCTAAGACTCGACCATTGGAGAGTTTGAAAGGGGCTCGGCTGTCGAGGAGTTTAGCTGGCCGAAGGAGTTTGGCTAAGGCTCATCCGCTGAAGCTCTTCCATGACTATCGATTGCATTAGGCTGAGCATCAGACTGAACTTCGGTAGGAGTGGGGTTTATCCCCAACAATAGTCCCCCCACTCTCAAGTTCAAAACTCGAAGGAAGGGAGTGCAGAAAAGGCGACTGCCGAAGTCCTCTTCAGGGCTCTGCACCAGTTTAGGTTGAAGCTCATGGAAGATCTCATCTCCAGTCGAGGTTGAAGGAGATCTCATCTCCTGCGGCCGAGGTTGAAGGTTGAGCTCCTCGAGGGAGATATCATCTTCAGCAATCGAGGTTAAAGGTTGAACTCCTTGGGGGAGATCTTATGTCCTGCAATCAAGGTTGGCTCGGTCGCTTGGGAGAGATCTTATCTCTGGCCGAGGTTGAAGCTCGGGGGAGATCTTATCTTTTACAATCAAGGTTGAAGCTCGGAGGAGATCTTATCTCCTACGGCCGAGGCTAACTCGGTCGTTTGGGGGAGATCTTATCTTCTGTTAAAATTAAAGTTCGGGGAGATCTTATCTCCTACAGTCGAGGTTGGCTTGGGGGAGATCTTATCTCCTACAACCGAGGTCAAAGCTCGGGGGAGATCTTATCTCCTGTAGCCAAGGTTGACTCGATCGCTCGGGAGAGATCTTATCTCCAGTGACCGAGGTGGCTCAGGGGAGATCTTATCTCCTGTAGTTGAGGTCGAAGCTTGGAGGAGATCTTATCTCCTATAGCCAAGGTTGACTCGGTCGCTTGGGGGAGATCTTATCTCTTGCAGCCAAGGTTGAAGCTCGGGGGAGATTTTATCTTCTGCAGTCGAGGTTGGCTTGGGGGAGATCTTATCTCCTATAGTCGAGGTTGAAGCTCGAGGGAGATCTTATCTTCTACAGTCGAGGTTGGCTCGGGGGAGATTTTATGTCCTATAGTTGTGGCTGACTAGATCACTCAGGGGAGATCTTATCTCCTGCTGCCGAGGTTGAAGCTCGGGGGAGATCTTATCTTGAAGCTTATGGGAGATCTCATCTCCAACTGAGGTTGAAGGAGATCTCATCTCCTACGATTGAGATCGAAGGTTGAGCTTCTCGGGAGAGATATCATCTCTGGCAGTCGAGGTTAAAGGTTAAACTCCTCAGGGGACATCTTATCTCCTGCAGCCAAGGTTGGCTCGGTTGCTCAGAAGAGATCTTAACTTTGGCCGAGGTTGAAGCTCGGGGGAGATCTTATCTCCTACAGCCGAGGTTGAAGCTCGAAGGAGATCTTATCTCCTGTAGCTGAGGCTAACTCGGTCGCTCGAGGGAGATCTTATCTTCTATCGAGGTTGAAACTTGGGAGAGAATCTTATCTCCTGCAGTCGAGGTTGGCTCGGGGGAGATCTTATCTCCTGCAGTCGAGGTTGACTCAGTCACTCAGGGGAGATCTTATCTCTTGCAATCGAGGTTGAAGCTCGGGGGAGATCTTATCTCCTGCAGTCGAGATTGAAGCTCGGGGGAGATCTTATCTCTTGTAGTCGAGGTTGGCTCGTGGGAGATCTTATCTCCTGCAGCCAAAGTTGAAGCTCGAGGGAGATCTTATCTCCTGCAGCCAAAGTTGAAGCTCGGGGAGATCTTATCTCCTACTACTGAGGTTGGCCCGATCGCTCGGAAGAGATCTTATCTCTAGCTGAGGTTGACTCGGTCGCTCGAAAGAGATCTTATCTCTAGCTGAGGTTGAAGCTCGGGGGAGATCTTATCTCCTACAGTCGAGGTTGAAGCTCGAAAGAGATCTTATCTCCTACAGCTATGGTTGACGTAGACTTTGAAGCCCGATCTTCGACTTTGCTCACGTTAGGATGAGGTTCTCCTCCTATTCTGAACAGACTGTGGGGGCACATAAGGGCCATTGCCAGGGCCTCTCCTTCCATCTCATCTAAAATAAATGAGGCCTTCGACTTTGCTCACGTTAGGATGAGGTTCTCCTCCTATTCCTAATGGAGTGTGGGGGCATATAAGGGCCATTGACAGGGCCACTCCTCCCATCTTGTCTAAAATGAATGAGGTCTTTGACTTTGCTCGCATTAGGATGAGGTTCTCCTCCTATTTCTAACGGATTGTGGGGGCACATAAGGGCCATTGTTAGGGCCTCTCCCCCCATCTCGTCTAAAATGAACGAGGTCTTCGACTTTGCTCATGTTAGGATGAGGTTCTCCTCCTATTCCTAATGGGCTGTGGGGGCACATAAGGGCCATTGTTAGGATCTCTTCCCCCATCTCATCTAAAATGAGTGAGACCTTCGACTTACTCATGTTAGGATGAGTTTCTCCTCCTGTTCCTAACATGGTCACTATTGTTTGCTTCTTCCCTATTATTAGATAGTTTTTGCATCGAGAAACAATAATGTTGAAATGGAGGAGTCTTACTGAAGAAAAATTACCAGCAGTACAATTTTGGATTCTCCGAGTCTCAAGGTCGTGAGAGCGTTGTCACTCCAAGCTTTTCATATGGTAAGTCCCGAACCTGACGACCTCCTCTATTTTGTGCTGGCCTTCTCAATTTGGAGCAAGCTTCTCTTGGCTTTAACGTTGGAAGATGATAGCCTATCGAAGTATCAAGCTCCTAGAGATAGTATTGATGATACCGGGAGGCGGCCGATCTCCTTGTTGTTCCTCCCTCATTGATGATTCTAGCTTCTAGGGGAGGGCTTCTTCGCGCCCTTCTATCAGAGCTTTCTTGATGTTGAGCTCAAGGGGGAGTTTGGCCTCGCTTGTACTCGGAGGGAGTTTGTGAGCACGGCCGAACTTCATTCCACCCTCTTGCGAAGCCTCCTGGGGGAGAACTTCGTGCCCTTTTGCCATGGCTTCCTTGACGATGGGCTCTTAAGGGAGCTCGACCTCACTTACGCTCGGGGGAGTGCCCGTGAGCACGGTCGAACTTCATTTGGCCCTCTTGTGAAACCTCCTGGGAGAGAACTTCATGCCCTTTTGTCGAAGCTTCCTTGATGACGAGCTCGAGGGAGAGTTCGACCTTGCTTGCACTCGAAGGGAGTCCATGAGCATGGCCAAACTTCACTCGGCCCTCCATCGACGATGGGTCTATTAGACTCGTCCGCCCATCATTCTCATATGGTTTCTTCATCCTTCAACTTGAAGACTTCTTTCGCACGTGCATATCTCTCGGCCCAGGCTAGCAGGTTGGTAAAGTCCCTAGGGTATTTCTTCTCTAGGAAAAATAGCAAATCATTTTTCTGAAGGCCATCCTTGAGTGCGGCCATTGCAACAGACTGGTCCAGGTTTTAGACCTCCAATGCTGTAGCATTAAATCGGATGACATAAGCCCGGATGGATTCTCCCTCCTTCTGCTTGACATTCATAAAAAAATCTGAACTTCGGCATGGACGTCGACTGCTGACAAAGTGAGCCATGAAATGATGGCTCATCTGGTCAAAAGAAAAAATCATACCTAGCTTCAACATCGAGTATTAGTTTCTCGCTGGTCCCTTTAAGGTAGATGGGAAGGCTCGGCATAATATGGCGTCTGGTGCACCATGGAGTAGCATCATGGTTCGGAAGGCCTCTAGATGATTAACTAGATTAGAGGTTCCATTGTAGCTTTTAAATTGAGGGAGCTCAAAGTTCGATGGGATGGCTCTTGCATAATTTAAGGAGAGAAAGGAGGATCAGTGTGGACGTCGTTAAGGTGAACCGAGGCGACATGGTCGAGCTCCTCAATCTATCGGTCCATCTTCCATAATTTATGATTGAGGACGTCGTCTCAGTCGTAGACCTTGGAGGGCTTTCGGCTACAGATGGGGAAGGTCTCCTCTAGAGGAGAACCATGACTTAAACTTGGGTCCTCTACTCTCTATTTTCCTTTCCCAGCGGCGATGGGCTTGCCAGCCCAAATGCTCTTCCTTGGGATCGATTTCTGACATCCTGATGGTAGATTTCTTGGTGGAGTCATAATCGGGGGCTGCCATATGGCCTGCACCATCTCAGTGAGGCCCTGAATCTACTGCATCAGTAGGTTAAACTGCTCTGGATCTACCATGGCTACTGATGGAGTTGGAGGTTGAAGTGCCAGTGATGGAGCAGGGGTGGATGAATCTAGCTCAGATCTGGTGGCAGATGCGGTAGATCTTTGGGTATTCATCTTGTTTTGGGGCATTTCTTGGGATTGAATAAGAGGGCGGAGATGAATCTTGGAGGAGAAGGTCGGCAAGGTCGATTGAGCACTCCTTTAAGAATAAGGGTACCTCAAAGATAGAGGCCCTTCCTCCAGTGCCAATTCTATTGTTGTAGAATTTGGTTGATGCCAGATCGAGCTAGAGCTGAGGGAGTCGAGGTCGCCATTGGTGACCTACAAAATAAAGTTCCATCCGAAGTCGGTGGTAATGGCTCCGACGGAAACCTCCGATGATCAAGTCAGCTCTTCTGGCCAATAGAAATGGAGTGCTCAAGCAAGAGCTCGATAGAGTTTTGGGAAGGAGAAGAAAGCTTAGAGCTTCGAGAAAATGTATCTAGAGGATCTCTTTTTATAGGTGGAGCTTGATTGATGGTGATAGCTGCAGCTGTCTGGCAGTAGGCCGCTCGAGGCTTGATGAGTTCGGTATGGAAGGAAAGGTATCATCAGGCTGATAGTGATAGCCACACCATCCGGTAGTGCCATACCATCCGGTAGCGTTGCCTGTGGCAGACTGATGGCGACCGTTCATCGAGATTTAATAGCCATAGCTTTGAGAAAGCAAGCATTGGTTGGTGGACTTTGGCATATATAAATTCTAGAAGAGTTTGGACTTCTGAAGGAAATACATCTGGAGGGGATTATCTGGGAGTAATCCGCTGAAGGAATCCGACTGAGGGAGAAGTTCAGGAAGAGTTCGGCTCCTGGATGAGTTCGCCCGAAGGAGAAGTTCGTAAAGAGTTCGGCTTCTATAGGAGTTTGGCCAAAGGGGAAGCTCAAAAGGAGTTTGGCTCCCATAGGCATCCGACTGGAGGAGCGTGGAGGGAGTTTGGCTCTCATGGGTGTCCGACTGAAGGAGTATGGAGGAAGTTCGGCTCTTGTAGGAGTCCGACTGGAGCTCGACCACTAAGAAGTTCAACTGGAGCTTGACCATTGAGAAGTTCAATCGATTGAAGGGTTTCGGCTAAGACTCGGCCGCAAGGGAGTTCGAAAAGGGCTCGATCGCTGAGGAGTTTGGCTGGCTGAAGAAGTTCGGCTAAGACTCGTCCGCTGAAGCTCTTCCGTGACTACCAGTTGCATTAGGTTGAGCATCAGACTGGACTTCGACAGGAGTAGGATTTATCTCCAACATGTTTCAAAGTCAATCGTCAGCCTGTTGATGGTTAAGCTATTTTATAATTATAATTAATTTATTAATTAATAAAAATATTTTGGCATCTTTTTCATCATAAGTTTACATCTTTTAATGAAGATCATTGCTGTGATGAAGTCCTTAGGACTATTTTGTTTCGATAAAGAGAGGATTTATCGATTAGTCCTTAAATTTGTTCACAATCAAATGATAGGTTGTTAATTAGGACAACAACGTCTATCGAGCATAGGTCGCTATATGCTATATAGGTTGGTTGTCCTCTTAACCAAGGAGTGTGAAAATACTAGTATGGCATATAGGTGTGATGTATGGGTACATCATCATTGAACGTGATCAACTCTAGAGCATTCTGCTGTCGAGAATATCTCTGATGGAATATAGATATAAGTATCCCTTAGATCTGAGATCACCTTAGTGACTTGCAAGCAACTCACTATGCTTTGGTACCAGACTAACTAAATTTTTAATTCAGCAATGGAATGCTTCTAGGCACAGTCAAGTACTTGCAAAGTTGGAGTGTGATCAAGACAGAATTGACCACTCCAAGAGTTGGGGAAGAATGTATCACTGTATTTTAATATAGCAAAACCTTGGCTAGGATAATCCATCAGATAGATTTGGTATTTTGAAATACAATGTGGATAGTTGATCAGAGTTGATAGTTGAACTCTGATGTGTCCTACGAGCATTGTGGTCAAGGGGATGAATTATATGAAAACTATATCCGCATGGATTCTAAGGATGGTGTTTTATACCTTCGACCTATCCGACCATTGGGTATCATTTGCTAGATGGTTACTTTGATTGATACATAAATTTATTCCTATGCTATCGACTTAGGTTGGGACCTACGAGGTCACACACATTAGAGCTTACGATCTGATCAGATGGTTGATCAATGATTAAGAATCATTCTAGGGTTAAACACTCAATACGATTGGTGTTTAACCTAGTGCAAGTATTGCAGGAGGATCGATTAGCAATTGGATTGCTAATTGGCTTAATTTGATTAAGCCAATAGGCTGAGATTAAGTTTAATTAAATATGATTTAATTAGATTTGGTTTGAGCTTCATTTGATCAAGTTCAATTGGTTTGTTGGATAAGCCAAGTGCAAGGAAGAACTAGTCCTAGTCTAACTAGGACTTGGATTAATCTAATTTTTTAATTTGATTAGAAAATAAATTAGAATTAAATATAATTTAATTTAATTTAATTAAGTTTTTAAATGGATTAGGGCCTTATTTAATTGGGTTGGTTTAATCTTGATTTTATTTGGTTAAAAGATCTTGTTTGACTAAGTCAAAACAGGAGTCCTAGTGTGACTAGGACTTCCTATCTCCTTGCTCCACCTTGGTCCCAATGCCCTCCATACCTATTTTTTAGGCATTTTTCATAAAAAATCCCTTTCTTCCTAATTTTCATGCCCCCTCTCTCCCTCCAAGTCATATTTAGAAGTTAGGTGGAAGACCAAGTCAAAGGAGGAATTAGTTTTGCTTAGGATCTTTGAGGTAGAATCCTTGTTGACCAAAACATCTTCCCTTGAGTGGTGCCCCCTTTTTTAATTAATTCTTCTCTTATTCTATGAAAATAATCTCCTTTCTTGTGCTCCCTCCCTTGCTGATCCATGCCAAAAATTATGGAAGAGGCACCCAAGAGTTGGGCACCCCAGCAACTTTCCATGTTTGGATATTCCTAGTCTAGGAATTTGACCTAACTTGGACCCTTATTTTTCCTTATTTATTGGATGAATGTTCTGATTTTTTCATGATATATATAGCTTTAGGAGAGGTTTGGGGTGTGCAAAATTTTGAGGAAGAGGGTCCTTGGGTGTGGGGGTTTCATAGGCACCAAACTAGGTGTCTAGGTGAGAGAAAAGATTAGAAGAAGAGGGTCTTTTTCTAGGGCTGTTTTATTTTCAATCTCTCCTCCTTTCTTTTGAGTTTTCTTTGAGAAAGTCTTAGATTAGCAAACTCTCATCTTCCTTCTCATATTTTGAAGAGTCCAAATTTTGAAGAAGGGAGCATTGGATCGACCATTGAAGAAGGATCAGCACAGTACTAGCATGCTGTGCTGATTTCCTGCATCGGACTTCAGATCAGAGATCGTAGGCTCGTGTAAATGACTCCTAGAGGCCGAATATGTGTGCGGCTCGTGACTTCATCCTCAAGCCTAGATCAGTAAGTTAAAACATCTAAACTTGCTCAGGTAATAGATTTGATCTATAAACTTTATACCTATATTTGATGTAGTGTAGATCTAGGTTGATTTGATCAATCTTTTTCTTTCTTATTTAATTTTAATTTTTAATTTAATATCATATATTAATCATATAATAGATCTGAGGTCTAGATATTTATATGGTTATTTAAATAAATTTTAGATTTATTTAAGTCTTTCGTTGTAAGATCTTGAAAAAGTTTCAAGATCTACCTATAAAATCTTAGGTCTGGTTCCTTCACTCAATATTTTGGATATGGTGAGGGATCCAATCAGAAATCCAATCTATGCAAATGGTGGATCTAACTTAACTAAGAAGTGGATCAATATTTTGGACACAGTGAGATTCATGAATTAGAGATCAAGTTTGGATGCACCATGATTAGAGAATCATTGGACAAAAGTTATCTACTCATCAGTTGATCTGTCATCAATAACTATTAGGTGAGGTGGAGAGTCAGTTGATGGGACCGCACCACCCACTAGAAATCTATAATCATAGATATTTTTGTATCTCTACCAAGAAAGTGTAAGGATTCGAGTAAATAGTGGGAGTCTAATTTATTTAAAAATAATTTTTTTAAATAAATTATTTAAGCCTAATTATAAAATCTAACTAGAAATTTTGATTTTCTACAGAAAAATATCTGCGTCCAATCCACTAGCCAATATCCTGTACACCCATAAACTGACTAGACCTAACTACAACTATTGGCTCCAAAACTTTAAAATTATTTTAGATTTCGAGAAGTTGATTCATGTGTTAGAATAGGATCCTTCCATCTTACCAGCCTGTGCATCTATTGATCAGAGAGCGTCTCTCAAAAAGTGGATGGATGAAGATAACAAATTCAGGTATTACATGTTAGACTCAATATCTGATGAGCTCCAGTACCAACATGAAGACATTAAGATCAGCCACCAAATGTTGTTTTACCTGCAAGAGTTGTTTAGTAAATAGAGTCATGCAACCAAATATCAAGTCACTAAAAGACTTTTTAAGGCTCAAATGCGTGATGGGCAGTCAATCCAAGATCATTATCTTATGATGATGAAGGACTTGGAAGAACTTGAGAAGCTCAATGTCAAGTTAGATCAAGATCTACAGACTAAAATAATTCTACAGTCCTTGACTGATGTGTATGGGCAGTTCATCATGGACTACCATATGCATAAACTTCAGAATACCTTGGCTGAGCTCATGAATATGCTGATTACTGCTGAGCTTTCTATGAAAAGTTCTAAAAGCTTAGTACTTTCTATGAAATGGACTTCTTTCAAGAAAAAGTCTTTTGGAAAGAAGAAGTCTGCAAAAAAGTAGAAGGTGAATGGTGAGAAGAAGAAGAAAGCCGCTGACAAAGAAAAATATTTCTATTGTAACACTAACGGCCATTGGAAGTAGAACTGCCCTCTTTACCTGGCCAGCCTGAGGAACAAGAAGGAGGCAGATCCTTCTGGAGGTATGCTCATTATAGAATCTAATCTTATGATTTCTTTTACATCCAGTTGGATGCTTGACTCTGGTTCTAGTGCTCACTTATGCACTTCTATACATGGTCTTGAGGATAGCAAGAGGCTTAGGGATGGTGAAATGATCCTACGCATCAGGAACGGAGCATGAGTTGTTACTATGATTGTGGAAATCTATCCTCTATGATTACCATCAGAATTAGACTTAGTACTTAGGAACTATTTTTATATGCCTATAGCAAGTAGGAATTTAATTTCTATTTCATGTTTAGCACTAGAAGGCGATGTAATTAGTTTTCTTAAGGACCATTATAATATTCTTTATGAAAAAAATAAAATTGCAAGTGGTTTCCTTATAAATGGTCTCTATCAGTTACATATTGATGTTTCTATTTTTAATATCGAGCAAAACATGAATGCCATAGGATTAAAGCGACCTATGGATAGTCTAAATGATAGGTATCTTTGGCACCTTAGGCTAGGTCATATAGTTGAAGACAGAATTAACAAATTAAAAAAATCTGGGCTATTGAGTCCGTTGACTTTTAAGTCATATCCGATTTATTAATCATGCCTTCATGGCAAAATGACCAAGCTTCCTTTTGTGGGACATGGGAATAGGGCTACAAACCTACTTGCCCTAGTACATACTGATATATGTGGCCCATTTGATGTGCCAGCTAGGGGCAATTACATCTACTTCATCACCTTTATCAAAGATTTATCTCAGTACGGGTATGTGTATTTGATGCGACACAAGTCCGAAGCTTTTTAAAAGTTTATAAAATTTAGACTTGAAGTAGAAAAATAAATAAGAAAACTCATTAAGATTCTTCGATCAGATCGAAGAGACGAATATCTTAGTCGAAAATTCTTAGACTATCTTAAGGATAATGGCATAGTCTCATAATGGACTCCACCTGGAACGTCTCAACTCAACAAGATTTTAGAATGGAGAAATTGGATCCTATTAGATATGGTTCGATCCATGATGAGCTTTACGGACCTTCTTGAGTTTTTTTGGGGACATAGTCTGTTGATCATTATATATCTATTGAATAGGGTTCCATCTAAAATTGTTCCTACTATACCATATGAGATATGGCATGGTAAGAAACCAAGTTTGAGTCATCTCAAAATTTAGGATTGTTCGGCCCATATCAAGAGACAACAGGCGGACAAATTAGAGTCTAGGTCCTTTAGAGCTCGATTTATTGGATATCCTAAAAAGTCATTAGGATATTTTTTCTATCTTCCAAAAGATCATAATATGATTGTGAGTCAATATGCCATCTTTCTTAAAAAATAGTTTATTCAAGATAATGGCATCGGAAGAGAGATTAGGCTCGAGGAGAAAGTCTCCTAAGAGCCATGAACCAAGAAACCTATGGAATCCAATCAGATTGAGCCAGTCCAATCACTACCTCGTCCACCTCATAGATCAGAAATGATTTTTCATCCTCCCGAAAGGTACTTAGGTACTATTTCAGAGAATGTAGAGAAAATATTCCTCATCGAAAAAGGAGTTCATGGTGATGATCCCAAAACCTATGATGAGGATATCGACTCTGAGAAATGGTTAGAGGCAATAAAGTCAGAGATTGACTCAATGCACTTGAACAAAGTCTAGACTTTGGTAGATCCACCTGAAGGTATAGTACCTATTAGGTGTAAATGGATCTTCAAGAGAAAGATAGGTGCTGATGGAAATATAGAGAGATTCAAAGCAAGGCTTGTAGCAAAAGAATATAGTCAATGTGAAGGCATTCACTATCAGGATACTTTTTCGTCAATAGCCATGCTCAAATTCATCCGCATATTGCTTGCTATTGTAGCCTATTTTGATTATGAAATTTGATAGATGGACATAAAAATAACATTCTTAAATGGATATCTTGAGGAAGATATCTACATGGAATAGCCACTGAGTTTTTCATCCAGTGATACTGATCACAAGGTCTGCAAGCTACAAAGATCCATATATGGACTTAAGCAAGCATCTCGGAGCTGGAATGCTCATTTCAATAATGTGATCAAATCATTTGGATTCATCAATAATGAAGAGGAGCCCTGTGTTTTCAAAAATGTTAGTGGGATCGCTGTTGTCTTTCTCGTACTGTACATGGATGATATTCTCCTAATTAAGAATGATATTCTCATGTTGACTATAGTCAAAATGTGGTTGTCTAAAGAATTCTCCATGAAAGATCTAGGAGAGGCATCCTTTATTCTAGGAATTAAGGTCTATAGAGATAGACCAAATAGGATGCTTGGTCTCTCACAGAAGATGTACATAAAGGAGGTGCTAAAGAGGTTTAGCATGAAAAACTCCAAGAGAAGATTGGTGCCTTTCAGACATGGCTTTCATCTCTCCAAGAAGATGTGTCCCAACACAGCTGAGGAGATTGAATGCATGAGCAAGATCCCTTATGCTTCAATAATAGAAAGCCTCATGTATGCCATGCTATGTACACGACCTGATATTGCCCATGCTGTGAGTGTCACGAGCAGGTATCAGTCGAATCTAGATAAAGAGCATTGGACTTCTATGAAATATATTCTTAAGTATTTGAGAAGGACTAAGGATATGTTTCTAGTCTTTGGTAATGGAGAACTCCAGGTCCAGGGGTATACAGACTTGGATTTTATGTCCAATATAGATGATCAAAAGTCGAAGTCTGTTTGTGTGCAATGATGGTGCTGTTAGCTGTAAGAGTTTCAAGTAGACTATGATAGTAGATTCCACCATGGAAGCAGAGTACATTATTGTGTAAAAAGTTGCAAAGGAGGCATTCTAGTACAAGAACTTTGCCGCAGAGCTCGAAGTAGTGCCATCAGATGCCATCCCTTTGTATTGCGACAATAATGGCGCCATAGCCCTAGCTAAGGAGCTGAGGTCTCATCAAAAATCTAAGCACATCGAGTGGTGATACCACCTCATCCATGATTACCTCGAGAAGAGATACGTCGAGGTCAAGAGAGTCGATACTGTAGATAATGCGGCTGATTTGCTGACAAAGTCATTGAGCCAACAGAAGATCAAAGCCTACCTTGAGAAGATGAGACTTAGATTTGTAGCCAATTAATTTTAGGTCAAGTGAGAGTTTGTTAGATATGTGCCCTAGAAGCCAGATTGGCTATCACTTATAATACACTTCTAAGAGCAATTTTATAATTTTGACTATAAATTAATAAATAAGTTATTTTCTATCACAGTGTGTATTTAAAAGTGTCTATGATACATCCTTTAAGTTAATGGTAATGATAATTCATATTTTCAAGAGTTGAAAATTTAAGACATGAGTTTTCATAATTAACTCATAAACTGCTCCCGACCGTATGATCATCACGAGGATGGTGATCGATCCGAAAGATTGGTGTACGATCACTTTCTTAGGATAGATATGTCTTGAGTCTATGGTGTGGAGACACCAAAGCAGGAGTACAGATACTCATTAGAGAATGAGGGCACTGAGTGTGACCACCTCGAGTAGTCATAAGAAAATCTATTTTCTTATCGATGACTGACTCGATGCTGTAGTGGTTTGTCCGATTCTTTGATCTGAGGTGCATTGGTAGTTCATCTTGAGGGTGTTATAGTTTGACTATACCATAACTCGATCTCCTAGCCATTCAGAACTCTAAGGTGTATGTTGGCTATAGCATGTTAATTATAGAAATTAGATTACACCAATAGGGAATCTATCTACCTCGGAAGATGAGAAGTAGCCCTATGATAATTATGAGATTGAGTCCATAAGCCCATGGCCATGGTAGAGTGAAGATTATAGAAAGAGTTTCTATTAGGATTTCACATTGGACTCGAATCGAATGATTAATTCATATGATGAACATTGGGTTTGACGAGTTCACCTTAACCCTAATCCTGTCGGGGCTCAAGATAGAAGAATCCAATCACACAGGTAACTGTACCAAGAGGTTCACTTTCAGTTTTGATGGGTTGTGACCATATACTACTAAGTATTATTGGTGGATTTTGAGAATAATTAGGATGATTTTGATCATCAATCATTCTAATTGTATGAATTAGAAAAATTCTGGTCCACCGAAAGGTGTTTCGATGATGTCGCTGATGGAGATCGCGACATGTCTCATTACCATACAGAATTAAACCTAACTAAATCATACAAAATAAGAATTTAGGTCTAGATGTCATCAATTGAGCTAAGCCAGTTTAATTGATTTGGATTAGATCTAATCAGGTTCAAGATAATCGTGCTAGCACATGATTGAGCTTGACTTTCTTCTTCTAAAATCTTTCTGATTCATCGCAATCAAGTCAAATTTAATTTGACTTATTTTTATATTTAGAATTGGTTTTTTTTCATCTAACTTAAATAAGTTTAGATCAGATTAATTATAAAAATTAAATCCATTCATAGTCAAATTGGACTAGGGTCAAAAGTTGATCTATTTGAGAGAGTCGATGGTCACCTGATTAGATGCTTCTAGAAAATTCTTTAAAAATCATTTTGATCTAATTTTTAGATATGTGATTGAGCATGGAGTATGCATTGGGCGTACCAAATTGTGTGATTTTTAGAGATGTCTAGATTGAGTTATGAAAGAGTTTGATTTGAATCAAACTCTTAAGGGAAGAGTCCTAGGTGCAGTGGACTCTTCCTTATCTACTCATGTTGAAATCTTTTTGAATCATTTTTGGCAAAAACAATGGATGAGATCTGATGGTGTTTTGTGGAGAATAAGTTCTAGAGTCATGATGATAAAATAAATAAGTTATTATGGTCAAAAGAGACTTTAAGTAGGCATTGGACATAAAAGCCTTTCTCACGTCAAAGTGCATTCAACACAAGAAATAATTTTTCATGCCCAAAATCTGCCATCCCTAATATCCCACGCCCTCTCTATCCTCTCTCTTCTTCTCTTCTACAAGCCTAAAATATTAAGCACAAAATTGAGAAGAAGGTCCAACATTTTTGGCAATACTTAGGATCTATGCGACGGTGTTCGTGTGACGGACGAGCTACCTTCATAAATAGTTTTGAAGGTTCTTCGGATCAGATCCAGATCTAATTTTTGGAAAAAAGGTTTGTGAGGAGAAGAAGTTCAGATCCTGCCTGAGTGGATATTGGTAGAGGCCATGCACGTGCGTGGCTCCTTCCAGAACCTTAGGAATCTATAGGATCATTACAGGATAATTAGACTATCCAATCAGGTACTTTAAATTAAATTTGATTTAATTTTAATTTTTAATTTTTAATTTTTAATATTAGATCATCATGATTAGATCTAAGAACTCTTATATCTGATTAGATTATTTAAAAATTTTTAAAAAAATCTCCTTCAAATCTGATCATATTTGTACGATCCTATGGTGGAAAATAGTATTTTTCCTTCAAACTCGTCAAACCCAACATCTATCGTATGAATTAATCATTTGATTCAAGTCTAATGTGAAAATTTAATAAAAACATTTCTATCATCTTCACACTACCATGGTCATGGGCTTATGGACTCAATCTCAGGATCATCATAGGGCTACTCTTGATCTACTAAGGTAGATAAATCTCCTATCAGTGCAATCCAATTCCTATAATAAACATGCTATAGCCAACATACACCTCAGGATTCCGAATGGCTAGGAGACCAATATGGTGCAGTCAAACTTTAACACCCTCAAGGTGAACTATCGATGCACTTTAAGTTAAAGAACTAGATACACCACTGCAGCATCAAGCTAGTCATCGACGAGAAGGTAGACTTCCTTATGACTGCTCAAGGTAGTCACGCTCAGTGCCCTCATTCTCTAACGAGTATTGTACTCTCACTTTAGTGTCTCCACACTGTAAACTCAAGACTTATCTATCCTAAGAAAGTGATCGTACACCAACCTTCCGGATTGATCATTATCCTCGTGATAATCCTACGATCAGGAACAGTTTATGAGTTAATTATGAAAATTCATGTCTTAAATTTTCAACTCCTGAAAATATGAATTGTCATTACCATTAACTCAAATGATGTATTACAGACATTTTAAATGCACACTATGATAGAAAATAATTCTTTTATTAATTTATAGTCAAAATTATAAAATTACTCCTAGAGTGTATTACAAGTGTCAGCTAATCTGGCTTCTAGGGCACACATCTAACAAACTTCCACTTGACCTAAAGCCAAGTGGCTACAAATCTATGTTCAATCTTCTCAAGATGGGCTTCGATCTTTTGCTGGCTCAATGACTTCATTAGTGGATCAATCGCATTATCTGTAGTGTCGACACTCTTCACCTTGATGTAATCCTTCTCGATGTAATTGCGGATAAGGTGATATTGCCACTCGATATGCTTAAATTTATGGTGAAACCTCATCTCCTTAGCTAGAGCTATTGTGCCATTATTATTGCAGTACAAAAGATCGGCATCCGATGGCATCACTTCGAGCTCTATGGCAAACTTCTTGTACCTGAATACCTCCTTTGCAACTTTCGCTGCAGTGATATATTATACTTCCATTATTGAGTCTACGATCACTATCTGCTTGAAACTCTTTCGGCTTACAGCACCACCATTATAAACAAATAGACTTTCAAATGTCGACTTTCAATCATCTATATCAAACATGAAGTCTGAGTCCGTATACCCTTGTACGTAAAGTTCTCCATTTCCAAATACTAGAAACATATCCTTAGTCTTTCTTAAGTACTTAAGGATATATTTCATAGAAGTTCAGTGCTTTTCATCTGGATTCGATTGATATTTGCCCGTGACACTCATAGAATGCACAATATCAAATCGTGTACATAGCATGGCATACATGAGGCTTCCTATTGCCGAAGCATAAGGGATCTTGCTCATGTATTTAATCTCCTCAAGTGTATTAGGATACATCTTCTTGAAAAGATGAATGCCATATCTAAAGGAAACCAATCCTCTCTTAGAGTTTTCCATGCTGAACTTCTTCAGCACCTCCTCTACGTACATCTTCTATAATAGACCCAACATCCTATTCGGTCTATCCCTATAGACCTTTATTCCCAATATAAAAGATTCTTCTCCTAGGTCTTTCATAGAGAACTCTTTTGACAACCATTTTTTGATGGATATCAACATGGGAATATCATTCCCAATTAAGAGGATGTCATCCATGTATAGTACGAGAAAGACAATAGCACTCCCACTGATCTTTTCGAATACACATGGCTCCTCATTTTTGATGAAATTAAATGATTTGATCACATCATTAAAATGAGCATTCCAACTTCGAGATGCTTGCTTGAGCCATATATGGACCTTTGTAGCTTGCATACCTTATGATCACCATCATTGGATATGAAATCGAGCGGCTGTTCCATATAAATATCTTTTTTAAGATATCCATTTAAGAATGCCAATTTTACATTCATCTACCAAATTTCGTAATTGAAATAAATTGCAACAACAAGTAGAGTGTGGGTGGACTTTAGCATGGCTATTGGCAAAAAGGTCTCCTGATATGCGCTGACTATACCCTTTCACTATGAGTCTAGCTTTGAATGTCTCTACATTTTCATCGGCACCTATCTTTCTCTTGATGACCTATTTATATCTAATAGGTACAATATCTTCAGGCAGATCTACCAAGGTCCAGACTTGGTTCGAGCACATCGAGTCAATTTCTGACCTCATTGTCTTTAACCATTTCTCAGAGTCGATATCTAATATCGTCTCATCATAAGTCTTGGGATCATCACCATGGATCCTTTTTTTATGAGGAACATTTTTTCTACATCCTCCAAAATTGTACCTAAGTACCTTTTAGGAAGATGAAAAATTCTATTTGATCTACAAGGTGGTGGAGGTAGTGGTTGGACTGGCTCTAACTAATTTGGTTTCTTAGGTTCCTTAGCTTGTCACTCATCGAAGACCTTCTCCTCGAGCCTAATCTGTCTCCCGATGCCACAATCTTGAATAAACTATTTTTCAAGGAATATGGCATGTCAACTCATAATCACATTGTGGTCTTCCAGAATGTAGAAATAGTATCCTAATGACTTCTTAGGATATCCAAGGAATCAAGCTCTAAAGAATCTAGACTCTAACTTGTCCGTCTATTATTTCTCAACATGGGTCGGACAATCTCAAATTTTGAGATGACTCAAACTTGGTTTCTTACCATGTCATATCTCATACAGTATAGTAGGAATGGTTTTAGAGAAAATCCTATTCAGTAGGTATATTGTTGTCATTAGACTGTCCCCAAAGAAAATCAGGGAGGTTCGTGAAGCTCATCTTGGATTGGACCATATCTAATAGGATCTAATTTCTTTGTTCTAAAATTTTATTAAGTTGAGGTATTCTAGGTGGAATCCATTAAGAGGCTATGTTTTTTTTCTTTAGATAGTCTAGAAATTCCCGACTAAGATATTCACCTCCTTGATCTGATCAAAGAACCTTAATGGGCTTTCTGATTTGCTTTTCTACTTCTAGTCTGAATTTCTTGAACCTTTCAAAGGTTTCAGACTTGTGTCGCATCAAATACACATACCCATACCAAGACAGAACATCAGTAAAGGTGATGAAGTAGACGTAGTTGCCTCTAGCCGATACATCAAATGGACCACATACATCAGTATGTAGTAGGACAAGTAGGTATATGGCCCTTTCCCAATGTCCTATAAAAGGAAACTTGGTCATTTAGCCTTGAAGACATGATTCATAAATCGGATATGACTCAGAAGTCAATAGATTCACAAGTCTGAATTTCTCTAATTTGTTAATCCTATCTTCGACTATATGACCTAGCCTAAGGTGCCATAGATACCTATCATTTAGACTATCCCTAGGTCGCTTAAATCCTATGGCATTCTTATTTACTCAACATTCAAGATAGATACATCAACATGCAACTGATAGAGATCGTTAATCAAGAAACCACTTATAATTTTATTTCTTTCAAAAAGAATAGTATAGTGATCCTTAAGAAAGCTAATTACATAATCTTCCTATGCTAAATAAGAAACATAAATAAAATTTCTACTTACTGCAGGCACAAAGTAACAATCTCTAAGAACTAAATCTAAGCCAGACGATAGTCGAAGTGGATAGGTACCCACGACCATAACAGCAACTCTTGCTCTATTTTGGACATGCAGAATCATCTTACCATCCCTCAGCCTCCTGCTCTCCTCAAGATCCTATATAGAAGTACACAAATGAACACTAGAACCAGAGTCAAGCATCTAACTAGATGTAAAAGAAACCATTAGGTTACATTCAATTACAAGCATACCTCTAGAAGGACCTGCCTCCTTCTCATTTTTCAGGCTAGCTAGGTATAAAGGGCAGTTCCACTTTTAATGGCCGTCAGTGTTGCAATGGAAACACTTTCTTTATCCACAGCCTTCTTCTTCAGTTCTTCCTCTTCTTTTTTTCACCTTCTATCTTCTGCTTCTTTACAGACTTCTTCTTTTCAATAGATTTTTTCTTAAAAGAAGTCCGCTCCATAGTAAGTACTGAGCCCTTTGAATCTTTTAGAAAAAGCTCAGCAGTGACAAGCATGTTCATTAACTCAGATAAGGTATATTGCATTTTATGCATATGGAAGATTATAATGAACTGCCCATATACATCACTGTAAGATCACATCAATTTGTAGATCCCTATCTAACTTGACATCGAGCTTCTCAAGCTCTTCTAGATCCTTGATCATCATCAGATAATAATCTTGGACCGACTATCCATCATGCATTTGAGACTTAAAAAGTCTTCTCGTGATTTGATACTTGGCTGCATGACTCTCTTCACAAAATAACTCTTATAGATGAGCCAACATTTGGCAAGCAGTCTTGATGTCTTTATGTTGGCGCTGAAGCTCATCAGACATTGAGCCTGACATGTAGTACCTAGCTTTATTATCATCATCCATCCATTTTTTCAAAGACGCTCTCTATTCAGTGGATGAACATGCTGGTAAGGTGCGGGGTGCTGGTCCAATACATGAGTCAGATTTTTGAAACCTAAAACTATTTTGAAGTTTCGGAGACAATCCTTCTAATTGGATTCAGTCAGTCTATGGGTGTCTAGGATTCTAGCAAGTGGGTTGGACGCAGATATTTTTTTATAGAGAGTCAAAGTTTCTAGTTAGATATTGTAATTAGACTTAATCAATTTATTTAGAAATTTTATTTTTAAATAAATTTTGGCTTCCACTATTTTTTTGGATCCCTACACTTTCTTAGCAGAGATGCGAAAATCTCCATGATCATAGACTTCTAGTGGATGGTGCAGTCCGACCGACTAGTTTACTACCTCACTAAATAGTTATTGATGATGGGCCAACCGATAAATGGATAACTTTTGTCCAATGGTTCTCTAATCATGGTGCACCCAAATTTGGTCTCTAATTCATGAAGCTCACTGTGCCCAGAATATTGGTCCATTCCTTAGTTAAGTCAGACTCACCATTTGCATGAATTAGATTCCTGATTCGATCCCTTATTATGTCTAAAATATTGAGTCCAACCCATCCTCCAACCCATAGCATCCAATGCCTAATAGACAAGGTTGCATCTTTTTGGTGCAACTGAACTACTGTAACCAGCCGAGAACAATCAACCTCAGGAAGGACCCACACATCTACAATGGTGGAAGATCTATGACTTAATATTTTTTTAGAGAGATTTGATTTAGATCTCTTAAAACTTGACTTAGTCATAACAATTATGACTAACCTAGTGACATGGATTAGCTCGAATTGTTAGCCACCTTAAATCAGAAATGGATCAACCCAATCAACCAGGTAAGTGAGATCGGTGGATTAACTCACTATGAATGCATTCAGATCGAGTAGCTTCCAATTAAAGATCACTGGTCGTATTTGCCAAACTTACCTTAAACATCGATTTGTCAAATCAAAATTAATCGGGTTAATCTACAATCTAGGCTCGAATCATGGAGCCAAATTAGGTCTTGACTTGGTCAACCACATGTGACTGTAAGTCGACCTTGACCTAGACTTACTCTTATTGGATTGGTCACTTCTAAGCACTCTTGATCCCACCTAATTAACCAACTCTTGATTCAGTTTGATCAACCGCTAGACCTAATTGAGCAATCCATATCCGAACCCAATTTTTATGAAGATATCTTAGATCTAAAAATTCATATTTTTTAGACCTAATTGATTTCATAAACTTAATTCTTAATTAAGTTTGGGTTCATGAACAAAAACATGCATTAAAATCCTAGGATTTCAGGATCTAGGATTTTGCAGAAATTAAGTTTTTGAATTTCTAATTAGAGACAAACACATGGCACCCCTATACACCATAAGAGCACTCCATCAAATGGAAGAGAGGGCCTTTAAACCCTTCTTACTCTTATGACCAGATGGCCAAGGAGAATGCTCTAATTAAAAATAATAACTATACTATAAAACTAACAGATCTATAACATATATCACATATAAAATTATAGATCTAATTATGCATGCTTTGTATACATCTCATGTATCAATAAGTAAACTAAATATGCATGTTTTCAGATCTAATAAATCTCATATACCATCTAAAAAATAAAATTTTAAATAATCTAATCATATAAAATCCTATTCTAGATAATTATAGAATAAATCTACAAACTAGTCTAGACATGCATCCATCACATCATATATGAAAATTAAATTCTAATTTTTTGATTTTAGATCTGATCACATCTGATATGACATCTAAAATTTTAATATCATATCATTAATTAAATTAAAAATTAGATCTAAATAAGATCTGAAGAACTGCCAATGCAGCTCTGATACCAGTTGAAGAAAACCCTAGTTTTTTTGCCACAAGATTGATCTGATTTGATCAGATCTATAAGAAGATTTTAAAATTTTTTTCTAACAAAATATAATTAGATCTGAGAGTTTTTGAATCTGATCCTAATAATTTAATATTAAATCTAAAATTAAAATTAAATCAAATATAAATTTTGTACCTGATTGGATAATCTGATTATCTTATCGATGATTTGCTGCATCTGAAGTTCTAGCTCAAGCCATACATGCGCCTGGCCTCTACCAGTATCTGCTCGAATTGGTTCTGAAGATCTTCTCCTTCTAAATCTGATCTCCAAAGATCAGATCTAAATCTGATCTATAGGACCTTCAAAACAACTATTGAAGGTAGCATGTTCATCTCTTGAACACCATCGCCTTCAGGCTAATCTTCATGCCAATGTCCTTAGAATTTTCTCGTTGTTTGTGCCCAATCTTTAGGTGTCGACAAGAGGGAGAGGAGGAGGATGAGAGGGTGTGGAACAATAGATGGTGCAGCAGCCTTTTGGCTCTTGGTTGGTGTAGGAAAAATTAAAATCGTAAGCACAGCAGGGGTTTAAATAAATCCTGCTATGCCATGCAGTGCCACCTTGCTTTGACCAATCACATGACTTGATTTAATTAGATCTTAATCTGATTGGCCATGTGATGTCATCAGATCCAATCAAATTAGAGACCCCTCAAACCCTCCATAAGTGGCATCAAAAAGGGATAAGCACAAATAGTTTGGCACCAAGGTGTTTGATCCAATAAAAAAACCTAGAGTCCCATCCTTATAGGACTCTCTCCTCTTATTCCCCATGTGTGCATGCCAACATGGGGCGTGCACACTTTTTTATGCATGGAAACCCAAGAAGGCACGCACCTCAAGAAAGTCTCTAGGGGGCCTCATGCTTCTATCCTTTCTTTCCAACATTGGGACATCTCATGTCCTATTAGTGACAAGAATTGGCAGATCTTATCCTGTCGGGTATAGGAATTGGCAGGTATTATCCTATTCCCATTTGATGGATTAGGACAATATTTTTCTGACCTGGACAAGCTCCAGTTAGACCAAGATAAAGCCATATAGGGTTTTTGGATGAGCCCAAACTAATTTGGCTCAGTCGAGACGAACTAGAAAGATTATAGAAGAATATTAGGCTCAATCATGTGCTAGCATGATTTTCTTGAACCTAATTGGATCTAATCCAAATCAATCAAACTGGATTAGCTCAATTGATAACATCCAAATCTAAACCCTTGTTTGTACGATCTAGTTAGGTTCAATTCTATATCATAATGAGACATATCATGATCTTTATCATCGATATCATCAAAATATCTTTCGATGGATCAGAACATTTTCGATTCATACAATTAGAATGATCGATTATCAAGATCATTCTAATTACTCCCAAAATACGCCAGTGATACCTAGCAGTATATGGTGGTAACCTATATGAAGTGAATATGAACCTCTTGATGTAGCTATCTGTGTGATTGGGTTCTTTTATCTTGAGCCCCAATAGGATTAGGGTTAAGGTAAACTCATTAAACCCAACATCCATCATTTGAATTAATCATTCAATTTGAGCCCGATGTGAAAACCTAATAGAAACTTTTCTATTATCTTCACAATGCCATGGCCATGGACTTATGGACTCGATCTCATGATCATTATAGGGCTACTCCTCATTTACCAAGGTAGATAGATCTCCTATCAATGTAATCCAATTCCTACAATGAATATGCTATAGCCAACATACACCTTAGGATTTTGAATGGCTAGGAGACTGAGTTAAGGTGTAGTCAAATTATAACATCCTCAAGGTGAACTGTTGATACACCTTAGGTCAAAGAATCAGATACACCACTGTAGCATCAAGCTAGTTATCGACGAGAAGGTGGACTTTCTTATGACTGCTCAAGGTGGTCATGCTCAATGCCCTCATACTCTAATGAGTACTATACTCTCACTCTAGTGTCTCCATACCTTAGACTCAAGACTCATCTATCCTAAGATAGTGATCATGCACCAACCTTCTAGATCGATCACCATCCTTGAGATGATCCTATAGTTAGGAGCAATTTATGAGTTAATTATAAAAATTCATATCTTAAATTTTTAACTATTAAAAATATGAATTATCATTACCATTAACTCAAAGGATGTATCACAGATACTTTAAATACACACTATGATAGAAAATAACTTTTTTATTAATTTATAGTCAAAATTATAAAATTGCCTCTAGAAGTGTATTACAAGTATCAACCAATCTAGCTTCTAGGGCATACATCTAACATATATCCCACGTGTATGCTATACAAGTGTCAACTCACTCCTTGGTTAAGAGGACAACCAACTCATATAGCACATAATGATCTATACTCGATATAATTATTATCCTTATCAATAATGTATCATTTAATCATGAGCAAGTTTAAAAATCACTTGAAAAATTCTCTTTTATCATTTTAGATATGGTTCTAAGTTCTTTCATTATAACAATAGAGTTTGAATAAGAAGATATATAACTTATGATGAAATATACCAAATAACTTTTATTATTGAATGATTTATATACATATAAAAATAATCTTAATCATCTACAAACTAGATGATTGGATTTGGGATACATTTCTCAACAACTCCTATTTGGACTAAAGCCAATCGGTATAGTATTGAATATCCATCTTCAATCTATGTTGCTCAAACTTCTTGACCGTAAGGGCTTTAATGCATGGGTTGGCCAGGTTCTCTTTTTGGTCGATCTTCTAAAGGTTGATGTCACCTCATTCCTATTGAAAAATATATTATAAAGCCAATCATTAGCTTATTGATGGTTTATAAAATATAAATAATTTATTATAAATAAAAAGTTTATCTTGGCATTTTTCATCATAAAATAAATATCTTCTTATGAACTCTTGTGTTATGATAAAGATCTTAGGACTATTTAGATTCGATAAAGAGCAAATTTATCGATTAATCCTTAAATTGTTTGTGATCAAATGATATATTATTAACTAGGACGATAATGTTTATCGAGTATAGATCATTGTGTGTCATATAGATTGGTTATTCTCTTAACCAAGAAGTGTGGAGATACTAGTATGGCATACTGATAAATACCATAAATATACTAAATAATAGCATTAAAATATATATAATTTATTATTTATTTTAAAGAATTGATATTTTTATTTATATTTTATAGAAAATAAAGCTCACAAATATAAAGATCTTGATTTATGGGTTTAAACAAATCAAATTTAACACAAATCGGAGCTAAAATAGAAAAGATACGAAGATTGAAAGTTTTAAATAAAAAAAAGAATAAAATTAGCCAACTAAATTGGCCAGTCCAGCAAGCCGGCCTGACTACCACATGAACCTCCTCTACCCAGCTTGGCATTGCACTGCTGGCTAGCCCGTGTGAAGCCCGAATCAGCCTAGCCCACCAGCCCTTACATTAAGCCGTCGTCACAAATGTCGTAGGTTATGGGGAGGAAAACTGTGGCAGTGAACCGAGCATTCACACGGTCCATAGGGGCTTCATCAAGTGCTGGCAATTTTGCACCATCTGATGGTCGACGACATATTTTGAGTGCAATCCAATGGTAGGAACGGAAGCTAGTTTTGATTCAAATTCCTTTAGCCCTTTTGTACGAGATCTGATGGCTCTCAACAGTCCAAAGTGTCATTTAATGACCAAAATAGCTCCCGAGCTGATTCAAACTCCTCCAGGTTTTTGACGCACCATCCAACAGTTAAAAACACCCTATTAAAGAGATTTGATGGCCTGGAATCAATATGAGTGCTAATTAATGGTTGGTGGTGGATTTTTGATGCATTTTGGAGCGCCTGATCTTGATCTAACAGCCAAAATTTAGCAAATCTATTTAATTCAATCCAAATTCAAATAGGACTTTGATAAGGACTCAACACTCCCTATTTTCTCTTCTATTTAAAACCCCTTATGCCCCAAAACTCAAAGAGGTCCTCTTAGCTCTAAACAAAGCTCTCCTATCTTCCATCCAAGTTGTAGACACTTTCTTTCTCTCTTCTCTTCTTTCTTTCTCCTTTCTTCTTCTTCCATCTTTCATCCAAGGAGTTTGAAGATGTCGAGAGTGAGCAGATCATCAACCATACATGGCTAAGGAGCTAAATTTTAGGAAAGTAGATGAAGTCTTTGAGCATGGGTTGTGTTGGTGCAGAATCTGGTTGATACTGGAACTGGCTGGAGCTGGAGAAGCTGAGGTCATCATCGAGACCTACAAAAGAAGTCCAAATTGGAGGAGGGGTGGCTCCGATAGGATCCTCCGATAGTAAAGTTAGCTCTTTCAGCTAACAAAAATGGAACGCTCAGCAAAGAAAGTAGCAGAGTTTCGGGATGGAGGAGAGAGCTCCCAGAAAATGTATCTGAAGGATTTTTTTTATAGATGGAGCCTGTAACAAACTGATGGTGACAGTCGCAACTACTGAGTAGTGAGCCATTCAGGCTACGTAAGGTTTGTTACAGAGGGTAGTATCTGTTGTCATGATGTGCCAGCTGGAATTTGGATGGATGGCTGTAGGCGATGGAGCAGCCCTCACTAATGTTGTTCTAGGGGAGCTCGGAGGTTCTCATGAACAACTGTGCATGGGTCGTCATTCACCATATTAAGAGTCAGTGCTCAGATCCTTCTGGGCAACTAAAAGTAGTTCAGAAAGAGTTCGACAGAAGGAGTCTGACAGGTGGAGAAGTCCAATCGAAGAAGAAGTTCAGAAGAAGTTCGATTGGTGGAGAAGTCCAAAAGAAGTTCGATCGGTGGACAAGTCTAGAAGGAGTTCAACTGGTGGAGAAGTCCGAAAGAAGTCTGACTATCTGGGGTGGAGGAGCTCGACCACTTCAGTCATTCGAACTCTTCTAGGCAAAGTCTGAAGGGAGCTTGCGAATTCAGTCAAGGATCAATTTTGGTTGTCGCTACCGGATAGGATCATTCAGCAATCAGATATTTGGCTGAACTTCGGTAGGCATGGGTTCACCACCAATAATAGTCCCCCCACTCCAGAGTTTGAAGTTCGAAGGAAGGGAGTGTAGATGCAGCTGCCGGAGTTTTTTTTAGTTTTCCACACTCATCGGGATGAGACATTTTGGCATTTACCATGCTGGCATCGAAGCTCTTTAAATTTGAAATAAGTTCGAGAAGACGGCCCTTCGAGCTTCCCACTGTGACACTGCCTCAAGCACGGCACAATTAAGGATTTGCTCATAGCCATCACTCTACCATGATGAGTGGGACACATGCCACTCACGATCCGACTGAACAAGATCTATCATCATAACTGTCTCGGGCTCCCCTTAGCTATTTAAGGCCTTCTCCCACCTCCAAAATCCATTCTTGCTTGAGTCTTCTTCTTCCTTCGGTACCCATTCTTTTTTCGTCCAAGATCTTCAATCCCTCCCTTTGTCTTTTTTGGTTCCGGGCATTCCTCTATCCAATTTTTGCTGCCCTTATCACCCCTTTATCATTCTTAACCAGCTTAGGTCAGCTCCTCAACACCTATTTTCAATTACTCTTGCCTCTTTTACTTCTTGTTCTCTCAATTTTTTCATACAAGTTTTTGCAGTTCATTTTTCATGCTTTTCAGGATTTTTTAAGGGGTTCACTTTGATCTACATATCTTCCAAAACTTTTCAATCTGTTGGTTCCTGGAGCTCGTCCGAATCGGCCTTCCTAGACCCTGCCCCCCTAACCAAGATTGACCCTAGGAACATATCCCATCAGCCTTTCATTTCGAACACCATCCCTTCCATCCTCACCCTGAATGATCTCTCCCTGATCAAGATATAGTATGGCATCCCACTGGAGTACGATCTTGAGATCTCAGGGTCAGACGTTCGTGCCAGTTTGCTTCCAATCGATCGATTTTATTTGTATCTTGAAGTCTTGCATGCTAGGCTTTGACTTCCACCTCCTCCCTTTGTAGTCATCCTATTTTGCTTTTTGAATATCTCCTTTGCCTCCATAGTACCGAACTCCTTTTGGTTCGTAATGAGTTTTCTTTCCCTCTATCGCCTAATCAAAGTTCAGCCGATAATCTCTTTGTTCCAAAATTTCTACATCTTCAAACATCGTCCTTCCATAAAGGATTGGTGGTACTTCTCCCCTCAGTTTGATAAGAAGGGATGCTGAAAGGCGCTCCTTCTTCCATTCATAATTGGAAGAAGAAGTACTTCTTCATCCGATACTCCATCCTGTTGCTTGACCTTCCTCCCTGGGGCTTCCTTAGGGAATACGTTCATCGAGCTCCAAACTTAGATTGAGCCGACCTTGAGTCTTCTAACAGACTCAAGGCATACCGAGCTCCCAGTGTCCCTGAGCTTTTGAAGGAACAAATCTTATTTAACCTCGGCTTGAGCCCTATTGATCCTACCAGTATTAAATATATTTGTAAACATGTATGGACTCTTATGAAATTTGACACATACCTTGGTTGATCATGATTCTTTCTTTACTGTAGAAATGGACTCGGATGCCACTGAGAGGCTCGCCAAGGGCCTTTATGCCAAGAAGAGAAAGAGGTCGGCTCCAGGCGAAAGCTCGAAAAGGGCAAAGATCGGTGGCCCTAGCTCCGAGGTCCCGTATATCCCTACGGCCGCTCTCGAAGTCACTCTGAGCACTGAGGTCCTTTCAATCACCTGGGGTAACGTCGGAGGTAAGGGCCCTCAGCCTCTTGCACCCCCAGGCCTCCATGCTGAAGGGTCGGTGCCACAGCCCCTCACCAAGGGGCCAGTAGGGGTCGGAGATGATTAGAAGAAGAAGAGGGCCATCATTGCAAAGGTGGTTCGGAAGGCTCATCTAGGTAGGTTGAGCGACAACGGTGGCAACGATCTGGGGGCGGACCCCTTCGACAATGCGAAGATCATCCAAAATCTGATTGATAAGTTTGCCATGCCTGAAGAGGTGGACCGCCTAGCTGACCTCGACCAGATGTAGTTCATCTTGGAACCTTCCTCAAGGTAGTCATCTTGCCGCATTTCTCTTTTATCATATATATGTATTTATCACTATTGCTTTTTATCTTATTGTAACTCATCCATGGTAGTCGAGCCATCACATACTGGCCAACCTCAAGAGGATAAATCATCAGGAGGCGGAAGCATTAAGGGTCCAGGGGGACCCTCGGGCCAAGGTCGATAGCTTGCAAGGGAAGGTCGTCGATGCCGAGCACCTAGTGGAGGAGAAGGCGGTGGAAAACAAGAACCTTTAGGGGGCACTCTAGAAGGAGAAGCTCATCTCGACTAGGCTCAAGGCTGCATTGGTCCTGGAGGAGGGGAAAAGGAAGGAGGCCGAGACTATAGTCGCTGAGCTGGAGGCTCAAATGTCAAAGTCCACTTCGAAGGTGGCAACCCGAGCCATGGAGGAGTTCAAAGCCTCCTCCAAAATGAAGGACTTGAACATCGCATTTGGTTAAGAAGCATTCATAAAGGGCTTCAAACTCCGTGAAGGCAGGGTGGCCTGGAGGTTTCCTAAGCTGACCTCAGCTTTTTGGAAGAGGAGTCCAACAAAGAAGCGGGGCTGTCTGGAGCTGTAGCTGACTCCTCTCCAATCGAAGTGGTCCCCGAATTCTCTGAGCCTACTATCGAGGTGTCCAAGCTTGCGCAGGAGCCCAAGGTCGCTACCGAAGCACTGTTCAAACCCGATCCTAAGCCCGTGGCTGTCCCTAGAGTGTCGAGCTCCTCCGCTGCTTCTCCTCCAGAGGTTGGAGACCTTTGATAGTTGTATATTATTATTTTATTTATTTATTTATTTTGTACCTAAAAGTTTTTAG
Source organism: Cocos nucifera (assembly GCA_006176705.1). Classification (NCBI taxonomy): domain Eukaryota; kingdom Viridiplantae; phylum Streptophyta; class Magnoliopsida; order Arecales; family Arecaceae; genus Cocos; species Cocos nucifera. Next base: position 71,976 of record QRFJ01003079.1, read on the forward strand.
TTAAATGAAAGCAAACTTACTTTTGTCCATACCTTTCTTTATATTGGTGCTATGCCATGTGTTATCCAGAATCCTTCCAATAATCAGAGTCGTAACCCATCATCCCCAGTCGATGCCGACCCCTTACCTTAGGGAGTTCCATTGAAACCTCTAATAAAAAGCTTAAAGAAGAAAGTACACCACTTGAAGAGGAAGTTGAAGAGGATGGAGGATGACCTTCAAGCTTCTTAGAGGAATTCTTTGGAGGTGACCAAAGAGATCACTCGCCTCCATAATCTACACATGAAGGACTCCGCAAGGTTCAGCATCCCAAAAGGCAATTTCGACAAGGAGATCGACGAGCTTAAGAAAAATGCCAATGATAAATCCTTAGCACTAATGGTGAATATCAGCTCTCTCAAAGCTGTTCTCAAGGCGGTGAAAGAAAAGATCCATCTACTGGAGGGGAGTTCACCATGGTCTACCGACAAGGCTCGGTATGAGTGGGATTGGTCGAAGAGGTTTTTCATACTTTAGAAGTATCTACATGACGTCAAGCTCACTTATGATACCTACCTATTCGGTTGGAGTGAGAGGATAACCCAGCTTGAGCAGAGGCTTTGTGCTGCTAATAGCAAGGTAATCCAGCTCTAAAAATAACTCAATGACTATCACCAATCTGGCATGAGCGGAGGATCAGAGCAGGTTGCCTCCTTAACGAGGACTCTGGGTGAGCTTTCGAAAGCAGTGGGAAGGGAGAAGGCTGAGGTTCAACAGCTGAGGATTCATTTGTCACCAATCTAGTGTGAGCAGAAGATCAGAGCAGGTTACCTCCTTAACGAGGATTCTAAGTGAGCTTTTAGAAGTGGTGGGAAGGGAGAAGGCAAAGGTTCAATGATTGAGGATCTAGCTATCGTACAAGTAGCAAGCCATTAAGGATGTCGAGGCTGAGTCAGAGGTCCTAAGGAAGTAGTGGTGGGAGCTTGAGGACAAGTTTGGGCACATTAACAGAATGTATATAGATGGTCTATATAAGAAGAAGGAGCTTGAGGAGGAAATCCTTAGGCTAAAGTAGTCTCTTGTGATGATGGGGGTCGACAGCCTGAAGTCTAAGGGTTCCAGGCCTCTTTAGGACTTTGTCATTTTTTCTTTTTCCTTTTTTGTACATGGTCTCGTGGACCTTTACTTTGTAATGAACTTTGATTTTAATGAAGAAATATTCTCTCTAATCATCTTTTTGCTTTGTTTGTATTCTGTATCTGTTGATTTTTCCATTTCTCTCTTCTGCTTTGACTTTCATTGAGTGATTGTCAAAAAAGTAGGTTTTCTCCTATCTTTTCATAATCAAAGATTTTTCACCTGCACTAGGATGGATTTATCCTTTCATGTTCTACTCCATTAATTTTTCTTCATCCTTTCATCAAGACGAGGTCCTTCCTCCTGCCTTAGAGGTCTTTGTTTATGTCAAAATAAGGTTCTTCTCCTATTCTTGACACGGTTGTAGGGGGACATTAGGGCCGTTGTCAAGGCTTCTCCCCTCATCTTATCTTAAGTTAATGAGGCCTTTGACTTTGCTCATGTTAGAATGAGATCCTCCTATTCCTAATCATGACTATAGGGGCACATTAGGACCATTGTCAGGACCTCACCCTTCATCTCTTAGAATGAGGCTTTTGACTTCGTTCATGTTAGGATGCACCTCCTCCTATTTAACATGGTTGGGATTAGGACCACGCCACCTCTTCCCTCATCTCATCTTAGACTAACGAGATCTTCGACTTTGCTCATGTTAGGATGAGGTCCTCCTATTCCTAACATGATTGTAGGGGCACATTAGGACCATTGTCAGGACCTCTCCCCTTACTCATCTTAGACTAATGAGGCCTTTGACTTTGCTCATGTTAGGACGAGGTCCTCCTTCTATTCCTAACATGACTATAGGAGAACATTAGGGCCATTGTCAGGATCTCTCCCCTCATCTCATCTTAGACTAATGAGTCCTTCGACCTTGCTCATGTTAGGATGAGGTTCTCCTCCTATTCTTAACATGGTCATTTTTTATTATTTCAGAGAGTTATTCTCCATCATCACATGATTTTTGCAACAAAAATAATCATATTGAAATAGAGAAGTTTTATTTGAAGGCGAATTACTAGTAGTACATTTTTAAATTTTCTGAATTCTAAGGCCACGGGAGTATTGCTCCCCTAAGCTCCTTCAAGTGATAAATTCTGGGTCGGACGACCTCTTCTACTTCATATGTGCCTTCCTAATTTGGAGCGAGCTTTTCCTGATTTTGAGGTTATGAAATAGCCACTCGCTGAAGTACCAAGTCCCCCATTTTGAATGTTTTGCCTTTGACTTTAGAGTTGTAGTAACAAGCTATCTTTGGCTTATAGGCTGCCATCCAAATTTGAGCTTTTTTTCTTTTTTCCTCTAACAAGTCGAGGTTAGCCCTGAGGTTCTGTGAGCTATGCTGCTCACTAAATGCCACGACTTGTGCTGATAGGAGTTTGAGTTCTATTAGGATAACCACTTCTGTTCCAAAAGCTAAGGCAAATGGGGTCTTCCTAGTTGGCAATCATTGGATAGTTCGGTATGCCCAAAGTACATGATAGAGTTCATCCATCCAAGTCTTCTTTGCTCTTTCAAGTCTTGCTTTGATACCTTACAGCAAGATTTTATTTATTAATTCGACTTCATTATTTGCTTGTAGATGGGCTACTGATGTAAAATGATGGGAGATATTCAAATCTTCATAGAATTTGACAAATCTTGCTCTAGCAAACTGCCGACCATTATATATTATGAGGGTTTGAGGCAAGCCAAATCTATAAATGATTGACTTTTAGATGAAGTCCTACACTTTTACTTCAGTGATTTTCACTAGAGGTTCAGCCTCGACCCACTTTATGAAATAATCTATCGCCACCAAGAGGAACTTGCTCTATCCCGGTGCCATAGAAAAAGGTCTGAGTATGTCCATCCTCCATTGAGCAAACAGCCATCGGATGCTCAGGGGTGTAAGTTCAAAAGCTAGCTGCCTTTGAATGTTTGCACTTCTCTGACAGTGATCACATTTTTTAACATACTCTATAGAATCATGGTACAAAGTCAACCAATAGTAATCCTATCGAAGTAGTCTGTGTGAAAAGGATCTGGCCCCTATATGACTTTTGTAGATTCCTTCATGCACTTTCCATAATGCAAAGTTGGCTTCTGAAGGTCTGAGACATCTCAAGAGTGATAAGAAATATAACCTTTTATACAGCCTACCTTCATATAGAACATATCGGGAGACTTAATTTTTGAGTTTTTGAGCTTCTTTTGGATCATAAGGAAGAGCTCCATCTTTGAGATAAGCAACCAATAGGTCAATCCAACATGGCTTATAGTCGATCTACATTACAAACAGTTGCCATTCCAGACTTAGGTGTTTCAGGACTTCAAAGAAGACCTCCCTAGGCAGTTTAGCCGGGGCCAATGTTGCTAACTTTGAGAGAAGGTTGGTCCTAGTGTTTTTTGCTCTTTGGATCTGCTTGATGTCAAAAATGTTGAAGACCGGAGTCAAGCTCTTCACTTTCTCGAGATATTTTATCATGCTTTCTTCTCGAGCCTCATAATTGCTATTAACTTATCCGACCATCAATTGAAAATTACTATAGACTTGGAGTCGATCTACTTTCAATTATTCGGCGATCCTTAATCCTGCAATCAAAGCTTCATATTCGACCCTATTATTAGTCATGGAGAACTCAAAGCACAGTGCATATTCGACGATGACTCCTTCTGGGCTAACCAAGATTAGCCCTACACTTGCACCAGAAGCATTGGACAAGCCGTCTACATATAGGATCCAAAAATCTTCAGGAAGGTTGGCTCTTTCTTCAGAGGAACTCGGTTGTAACTAGAGAATATTGACTTCATTCCATTCAAGCTTGGCTTCATCTAAAATGGTGCATTTAACTATAAAATCTACCAAAATTTGGGCTTTGATCAATGGTCGAAGCTGGTAATTGATGTCAAACTCGATGAGCTATATTATCCATTTCGCTATTCTTCCGGAGGCATCCGTTCAATAAAGAACTATTTTGATTGGTTGATCAGTGAGGAGAGTTATGGTGTGCCCTTGGAAGTAAGGTCGAAGTCTTCGAATTGCAACCAGTAGGGCAAAAGTTAGTTTTTCTAACTTAGTATACCTGATCTCGACGTCTCTCAAAATTTGGCTTATGTAGTAGATCGGCTTCTGTACTTTCATCTCTTGTTTGACTAGAACTACCACAAGGGCCACTAGAGAGACTGCCAGGTACAAAAATAATCCCTCTCCAAGTTTGGGCTTTGCTAATAGGAGAGGTGAGTAGAGGTAGTCCTTGATCTCTTTAAAGGCTTGTTGACATTGATGCGTGCTAATCTAAAGCTATGGCAAATACACCAGTCGATCAAGTAATAAAGTAAATGAGTAGAGTATCATCCCTAGAGGATTGGAAAACAAGCACTGAAAAGCTCTTTTCTATGCTTTATTTAGAAGATCGATTTATGAGAATAAAAAATTATAGAATGAAATAAAAAATAATTAAAAATTTTAAGAAAATAGAGAGAGTGTAATTATTAGCATTTTAAACTTAAGAGCAATGGGTTACTAAGGCAATCGGTTCACCAACTCAGTCAATACAATATTCAGGTTATTAGATTAATTTTATTTCATGTGACGGTGGAGTTTCCTAGTTTATTTACTATCTTTTGGTCTAGGCATAGCAAAACTATCAATATTTATTAATTATTCTTTGGTCCAGATGTAATTTAAATAAATATCAATGCATTAGATTTTGTAAAACTCTCTAATTAAAATACGCTGCATTCAAAGTGCACTAAAATTCTCGCATGCATATGAATTCTAATTTGATTCATAATACAAGGTATATAATCAAGAAGCAATAACATAGATGTACTTGGTCCATAACATCTATGTTCATCAGATCAATTAAAAGATGGCCACTAATCTAAAAGCATTAAGATCAGATTTATATACTCCTTTTGAATAAAATAATTCATACTGAATATTGCATCAAAAGAGTGGCTACACCTTAACCTTAGTAAAAAAAAAATTAGTTCATGATAACAAGTTCAAAAATAATAAATAAAATAAAAAGCATAAAGAAATTAGATTGTTTGATTGCTGAAATTGGTTATCCATTGCTCTTGGTGTGGAAAACTTGATGAAGAAGAAGAAAAGCTCCTTGATAGATGTCTAGATTATCAAAAGAAGAAAAGAAGAAGAAAAATAAAAAAATAAAAATCTCTTTTTCTTCTCTCTCTCTTCAAAACTCTCTCTTCCTAAACTCTCTCTGGACTCTTTCTCTTCTCCACTGTTCCCAGGCTCTCTCTCTTGGCTCTCTTAGGGCCTTTAAATAGACTAGAATTGGGTTTTGATTGAAATCCCATCAAAAATTCTAGAAGATTTGGGTTTAAAACTCCTTGGACGACTCAAACTAAAACCTAGATCATTCTGGCCGTTGGATGGCAACCAAATGAGCCAGAAACCACTCAAAATTTGCTTTTAATCTCCCATATCCACTCCAATGAAACAACAGCCATTGGATCAACTCCTAAATAGATTATGGGCCATCGGATCAGCATTTGAGAGCCTTTAAAGCCTTAGTCAAAACCCAAAATTGCCTTCAGCCGTTGGATCCCGATCGGCTACTATGGATGCCATCCACTAGTGCTGAAATTCCAGTCGTTCGATCAAATCTCAGTGAACAACGTCCATTGGATCAGGTAGAATTCTCAGATTATTCTCTGTAGATCGTGCGCGAGCCTAGTATTGCATGGACCGCTGCTTTCTTCAGCCAATAAGAGTGCACTTCTCCCTATGAAATCCTCGAAATGCCCTCCATAGTGGTCCATCGTGCACTGCAAAAAATGCTGACATCAGCTCGACATAAGCATGGTGTTAGCGGTCGGTCTAAGCACGGTCGGGCCGGGTGGTCTGCTGAGCCGATTTTTTTGAACTGGTTTAAATCGGACCGACCATTTTTTTTTTTGAAATTCAATTTCGGGCTCATTTGAAGTCCGTTTTGCTTGAAATTTATTTCATCTGATTCAGAAAAATAAGATCTTCATATTGGTGGCCTTCTTTTCTACATAGAATTAACAAAAGTATCAATTTTTTTAAAATATATAAATTTATTTTATAATTTAATACTTTTATTCGTGTATTTTTACCACTTATCACACCCCCCAACTTAGTCATTGCTAGTCCCTTAGCAATGCTTTATTTAATACCATGTTTCAATAAGATCATCCATCAAAAGATAAATCTAGAATTAAAGGTCAAAAAGTTTAGAAAATACCACTAACTAAGCATTGAGCTTCAGAAGCAAATTTTGCTGTCAATATAATTAAAAACTTTCTTAGAATACATCAAAGATTTACAGCACTTGTGTTCATGATGACTATCTTTAGCATTTCAGTGTTAATTTAAAGGACAAAAGTATCATCTCTTATCACCTATTTTGGTTAATTTTCTATACATTCCCATAAATTAAGGTAGCTTTCATGCTGCCTTTTTTTTTTTTTTTTTTGATGTGCTGAGCATCCTGGCCTTCTCTCCATCATTTTTCATCAATTTTCACACTTGACCTAGATGTAGAGACCTAGTTACTAGGCTTTGGGCAATCCACATATACTCTATCTTTTACACTTTATTTTTAGGTAGGTAGCTCTTTCCTTAAATTCAAGTTTTTTTGATTAGAATGTATATTAATTACCAATTTTTAGTGATAATTGAATCCTTAGTTGGCCTTATAATCAATACCTACTTAGCCTTGTTAGTGTGCATATGCAATTAGAAGTGTTAATAGTCTTTTGATGACCTAAGTAGGCTGCTAAAAGTCTAACCAACTAATCTACTTCTTTAACTCATTACATTCATTAGTAGATACTTCTATCTTTTATCACTTATCCAGTCTATCTTGCTCAAATAATAATATTTTTTTTTTTAACCCCTAACTTATTCTACATTATCTTAAAGGGAAAAGAAAAATAAAGAGTGCAATAAAGGATAGGAAGGAATACACCTAATTTGGTTCAGTCTGGTTCTTTGAAGCTTTGAAATTTGGCTTAAGCTCTCATTAATTTTTCTCTGCAAAATTGAAAATACACACCAAAGTAGTAAAAGAGCAACAATAAATTATAGAAAAATAAAAGAAAAAAAAATGATCAAAACTAAAAAGAAAAGAAACGATCTATCTAGTAGATCTGATTTATAGTCTTCAGCTTGACTTTCTTTGAGTTCTAAGTTGAATCAATCCAGTGCCACTTCAATTGGAATACTTTCATGTTTGGTCGAGCCCTCTTTCAATTGGACATTGCTAGCTTTCATACTTTCAAACCTATTTTCTATTGTTGAATATCTATTAAAGCTCTTTCAGTAGCTAAAAAGGGTCTCCCTAAGATAAGGGATACATCATAATCTTCTTCCATATCAAGAACAATAAAATCAATAGAAAAAATAAACTTGTTTACCTTTACCAAGACATCTTCCACTATACCTCTTGGATATTTGATGAATCTATCGACTAATTGAAGAGTAATAGTGGTAGGCTTCAGTTCTCCTAGACCAAGCTTTTTGAAAATAGAAAAAGATATGAAATTAATACTTACTCCTAGATCACATAAAATTTTATCAAAACTATAATCACCAATAATGCAAGGGATGGTAAAACTTTCTGGATCTTTTAGCTTCTGTGGTAATTTATTTTGAAGTATTGCTGAGCATTCTTCATTCAAATTTATTCTTTCATGCTCCTTCAGCTTTTTCTTATTTGTTAGGATTTTTTTGAAAAACTTGGCATACCTGGGCATTTGAGTGATAGCATCTACAAAAGAAATATTAATATGTAAATTCTTTAAAATTTTGAAAAAATTAGAAAATTTCTTATCTAGATGCTGTATTTATCTCTTTGAAAATGGTAGTGGCGGTACGTAGGGCTTCACATTTGGATCGATAAACTGTATACCTAGAGACCATCCATCTGCTGGTTGTTTTGGTGACTGATGAATTTTAGTTGATGATTCCTTATTTATAGTTGGCTCTTCAGTCTCTTTCTTCTGATGTGGCTCCTCCAGCTTTTTACCACTTCTTAGGGTGATAGCATTGACTTGCTCTATTGGATTGGTCTCCGTGTTGCTGGGCAAGGATCCCTGAGGTCTCTCAGAGATTATCTTAGCCATTTGGCCTATTTGCATCTCCAAGTTTCGAATTACTATTGCTTAGTCCTGCCTAAGTTTAGCTTCCAAATTTTTTATAGTTGCTTCTTGATTTTGCATGAATTTGACCATCAGCTCCTCCATGTTGGACTTCTTTTTAGGTACTTGGAACCCTGGAGGTGGTTGTTGTGCTGCATTTTGATTGCTCCATGAGAAATTTGGGTGCTGCCTTCACCCTTGATTGTATGTGTTGGAGTAGGGATTGTTTTGTTGCGGCCTAAAAAAATTAACAACATAATTAGCTGTATCGGTTGCTTTAGCAAAATGATTACCTATTTGGCAATTGCTCGTATCGTGTCCTCCTCCACACAGGTCATAGGTGATGCTCTAAACATGCATAGTTGTTTCCTTCAAGTTGTTGACTTCAGCTCTAAGGGCTGTAATTTCAGCGAGTAAGGTTAGCACGCAATCTACTCCCTGCACAGCTACTGGTCTTTTCGGCATCATGCATTCTGTCTGCCACTGATAGCTATTTGATGCCATCTCATCGATCAGATCGAAGGCTTCTTCCTTCATTTTTTGGTTAATGGTTCCTCCTCCTGCTGCATCAATCATAGAATGATTAGTAGGAGATAAACCATTATAGAATGTTTATACCTAAAGCCATACGGATAGTTGATGATGTGGACATCTCCTCAGCAGTTCCTTGAAATGCTCCCAAGTCTCATATAGTATCTCCATGTCTATTTGCATAAAAGAAGTGATATCATTGCGCATCTTGGCAGTCTTAGAAGGTGGAAAGTACTTGGCTAAGAATTTTTGGACTAGGACATCCCAAGTTATGATAGAACCTACAGAAAGAGAATGAGCCAACTTTTAGCTTTGTCCCATAAAGAGAAAGAAAATAACCTTAATCTAATAGCATCATCTGACACCCAATTAATTTTAAAAGTATCATAAAGTTTAAGAAAGTTAGAAATATAGGCATTCGGATCATCATGCACGTGTCCACTAAATTGGACAGTTGATTGAATCATCTGGATCATCATCGATTTTATTTTAAAGTTGTTTGCTCGCACAGGTGGTCTCCTAATGCTCGAAGCTGCATCGGCTATAGATGGTGTGATGTAATCATTTAATGGATGATGTACTGGTCGAATAGCTTCATGTTGTCCCTCGATTGCCATATCCAATCCTAGATTGATGTCATTAGGATCTTTAGCTGCCATGTTTCTTTCTTGTTATAGTCTTCTGATGGTCCTTTCAATTTTTGGATCTAAAGGTAGTAAGTTACTATGTCCAGTATGTGTCATGCACTGAACAAATTTTAAAAATAAAGTAAGAATAAAAATTAAAAATAAAATTCTAAAGTAAAGCTAGGATCAAAATTTTAACATTATTTTAGACACAATCCTTGGCAACGATGCCAAAAACTTGATGCATGCTAATCTATAGCTATGGCAAGTACACTAGTCGATCAAGTAATAAAGTAAATGAGTAGAGTATCATCCCTAGAGGATTGAAAAATAAGTACTGAAAAACTCTTTCCTATGCTTTATTTAGAAGATCAATTTATGAGAATAAGAAATTAAAGAATAAAATAAAAAAATAATTAAAAATTTTAAGGAAATAGAGAGAGTGTAATTATTAGGGTTTTAAACTTAAGAGCAATAGGTTACTAAGGTAATCGATTCACCAACTCAGTCAATACAATATTCAGGTTATTAGATTAATTTTATTTCATGTGATGGTGTAGTTTTCTAGTTTATTTACTATTCTTTGGTCCAGGCATAGCAAAACTATCAATATTTATTAATTATCCTTTGGTCCATGTATAATTTAAATAAATATCAATGCATTAGATTTTGTAAAACTCTCTAATTAAAATACACTGCGTCCAAAGCGCACTAAAATTCCTGCATGCATATGAATTCCAATTTGATTCATAATACAAGGTATATAATCAAGAAGCAATAACATAGATGTACTTGGTTCGTAAAATCTATGTTCATCAGATCAATTAGAAGATGGCCAGTAATCTAAAAGCATTAAGATCAGATTTATATACTCCTCATGAATAAAATAATTCATATTGAATATTGTATCAAAAGAGTGGCTACACCTTAGCCTTAGTAAAAAAAAATTTAGTTCATGATAACAAGTTAAAAAATAATAAATAAAATAAAAAGCATAAAAAAATTAGACTGTTTGATTGCTGAAATTGGTTGTCCATTGCTCTTGGTGTGGAAAACTTGATGAGGAAGAAGAAAAGCTCTTTGATCGATGTCCTGATTGTCGGAAGAAGACAAGAAGAAGAAAAATAAAAAATAAAAACCCCTTTCTCTTGTCTTTCTCTTCAAAACTCTCTCTTCCTAAACTCTCTCTAAACTCTTTTTCTTCTCCACCATTCCCTGGCTCTCTCTCTCTCTCTCTTGGCTCTCTTAGGGCCTTTAAATAGACTAGAGTTGGTTTTTGATTGAAATCCCATCAAAACTTATGAAAGAATTGGGTTTAAATCTCCTTGGATGACTCAAATTAAAACCTAGATCATTCTGGCCATTGGATGGCAATCAAACGAGCTGAAAACCTCTCAAAATTCACTTTTAATCTCCCAGATCCACTCGGATTAAACAACAACAACTAGATCAACTCCTAAATAGATTATGGGCCATTGGATCAACATCTGAGAGCCTTCAAAGCCTTAGTTAAAATCCAGAATTGCCTTCAGCCATTGGATCCCGATCGGTTGCTATGGATGCCGTCCACTAGCACAAAAATCTCAGCCATTCGATCAAATCCTAGTGAACAACATCCATCGAATCTGGGAGAATTTCCAAATTACGCTCTGTAGACTATGCGCGAGCCCGATGTTGCATGGACCACCTCTTTTTTTAGCCAATCGGAGCGCACTTCTCCCTATGAAATTCTCGAAATGCCCTCCATAGTGGTCCATCGAGCGCCGCAAAAAATGCTGACGTTAGCTCGGTGTAAGCATGGTGTCAGTGATTAGTTTGAGTGTGGTTGGGCCAGGCAATCTGCTAAGCCAATTTTTCTGAACTAGTTTGAACCAGACCGATCAATTTTTTTTTTTTTTGAAATTCAATTTTGGACTCATTTGAAGTCCATTTTGCTTGAAATTTATTTCATCTGATTCAAAAAAATAAGATCTTCATATTGGTAGCCTTCTTTCCTTCATAAGATTAATAAAAATATTATTTTTTTTAAAATATATAAATTTATTTTATAATTTAATATTTTTATTAGTGTATTTTTACCACTTATGAGACATTCAGTGGTCCAGTAGAAGTTCTTCATCTATTTTAAGACTTGAAAGAAGGGCATGCATCACTCGACCGACCTTACGATGAAGTGGTTCAGGGCTACCACCTTTTTAGTCAAGAATTGAACTTCTTTGATTAATTTTGGAGCAGTCATCTCTTGAATGGCTCGAATCTTCTCCGAATTTGCTTCAATTCTATGCCTCGACACCATGAATCCCAAAAACTTTCTTGAAGTCATGTCGAAGGCGCACTTGGTTGGATTCGGCTTCATCTTGTACCTCCTAAGAGTGCTGAAGGTCTCTTTAAGGTTGGCAATATGATTTATTGAAGCTCGGCTCTTGACAAGCATGTCATCTATATATAGCTCCATGTTGCAGTCGATCTACTCCTTGAAGATTTTATTAACCAAGCACTGGTATGTTGCTCCTATATTTTTGAGTCCAAAAGGCATAACCTTATAATAGTAAAGATCACGATCAGTAATAAAAGAAGTTTTCTCCTCATCTTCTGGTGCCATCTGAATTTGGTTATAGTCGAAAAAGGCATCCATGAAAGTGAGGAGCTCGTGGCCCGAGGTCGCATCCACCAACTGATAAATCCTGGATAGGGGGTAGCTATCTTTTGGATAGGCTTTGTTTAGCTTTTTGAAGTCTATGCATATTCTTCACTTGCTATTTCCTTCTTGACGAGTATGATGTTGGAGACCCACTTTAGATAGTTGACTTCTCGAATAAATCCGACTTTCAGGAGCTTGTCAACTTCCTCTGCAATTACTTTTTGTCTCTCTAGGGCATGGCTGCGCATCTTTTCTTTCATCAATTGATGTTTGGGATCAATAGTCAGATGATGTTCCATGACATTAGCATCTTCTGGGCATGTCGTCGGGGACCAAGCAAAAACATCTGCATTCCTCCATAGAAATTCGACAAGCTACTCTCGTATCTCTTTTGCTAGGTTGGAGTCAATCTGTACTGCGTGCTCCACATTCCTATCATTCAGTGTGATGGAAATAAGATCTTCTATGGGCTCACCCCGCTCTTTAGTTAGATCATCATGGACATCCAACCCGTCAATCGGATAAGGATCTAACTGCTCACCCCTCTGCAAGGTGATTGAATAGCAATGTCTTGCTAGAGCTTGATCTCTTCTGACTTCTTCAATCCCATAGCTTATTGAAAACTTCATTTTTAAATAGTAGATCGACACCACTGCCCGAAGCGCATTTAGACTAGGTCGGCTGAGAATTATATTGTAAGCCGATGGAGCTTTTACTACTAGAAAGTCCACCTATGCCTTGGACTATCTTGGATATTATCTTGCAGCCACAACCAAAGTTATTATATCTTCAACTAGTATTGCATTATTAGTGAAGCCTACCAATGGAGAGTTCATTGGTCCAAGCCAGCTATTAGGTACAGACATTTTGGAGAAAGCATTATAAAATAAAACATCGACAGAACTTTCATTATCAATAAGGACACGGTGTACATCATAGTCTATAATATTTAAAGCAATTATAACCACGTCATTATGTGGGAACTGAACTCCCTGTGCATGAGCTTCAATGAAAGTTAGGGGCTCCTTAGTTCTCTATCTCTTTGCGGATCGTCCAGATCCACCGACCTCCTTCTACCGAAGTCCTTCAAAGATGGTGTTGATAATGCCAAACGGAGGTTGATCTCCTTATTGCTCCTCCCTCCTCGATGGCTCTGGTTGCGGTAGTGCCCTTGGCCGATCTTCCTATCCTTCAGGTCAACATCATAGTAACCGGCCAAGCATGTCCCACCTGATGAGTTCTTCGATCTCATCTTGGAGCTGAATGCACTCCTTAGTGCCGTGATCGTAGTCATGATGGTAGAGGTAGTATTTATTGGGATTGCGCTTGCTAGGATATGTGCGCATCCTCTCTAACCTCGGGTGCTGCTTCTTGATTTCCATCAGCACCTAGATTTTCAAAGCATTGAGGAAAGCATAGTTGTGGAACCTTCCGAGGGGGGAGCCCCGTAGTGCCCTTCTATTTGAGCTTCTTTGCCTTCGAGTCCAAGGAGTTCGGACTTATTTGCGCTCGGAAAGAGTTCGGAAGCATGGTCGAGCTTCACTCGGCTTTTCACTAGTAGCGGGCATACTTGATTCACCCGCTTGTGGCTCTTCAACAGTTTCACTATCCTTGGCCTTGAAGGCTTCTTCTACTCGGACATAACCTTCAGCCTGAGCCAGCATATCAGCAAAATTTCTTGGGTACTTCTTCTTAAGGGAGAATAACAGATCATTCTTTGAAGGCCGCCCTTCAGTGCAGCCATTGTGATAGATTGGTCCAAGTTTCGAACCTCCAGTGCAGCGGTATTGAAATGGATGACATAGGTCCGTATGGATTCCCCCTCCTTCTACTTAAAATTGATGAGAGAGTCCGAGCCTCGTCAAGGATGTCGGCTACTAACAAAATGAGTCGTAAACTTATGGCTCATTTGGTCAAAGAAAAAGATAGTACCCTGCTTAAGGGCCGAGTATCAGTTCCTATCCGCTCCCTTCCAAATAGAGGGGAAAGCTTGGCATAGGATGGCATCGGGCATGCCATGGAGTAGCATCATTATCCAAAAGGCCTTTAGATGATCGATCAGATCTATTATCCATCGTAGCTCTCGAACTAGGGAAGCTTGAAGTTCGATGGGATGAGTTTCTGCATAATTTTCTGAAAAAAGGGAGGATCGGTGAAAATATCATTACCATGAGAGGAAGAAGCATGGAAGAGTTTCTCGATCCACCAATTCATTTCTTATAGTTTTCGATCTAGGAGGTCCTCATAGTCATGGATCTCTAAAGGCTTCTAGCTGATGGGGGCAAGGTCTGAAGGAGCCAAATCTAAGATTTCACAAGTAGATCTTGAAACTTTTTCAAGATCTTGCAGTCGAAGACTTAAATAAATCTAAAATTTATTTAAATAATCATGTAGATATTTAGATCTCAGAACTATTACATGATTAAGGCATGATATTAAATCAAAAATTAAAATTAAATAAGAAAAAAAAAGATTGATCAAATCAACCTAGATCTACACTACATCAAATGCAGGTATGAAGTTTATAGATCAGATCTATTATCTGACCAAGTTTAGACATTCTAATTTGTTGATCCGAGCTTTAGGATGAAGTCATGAGCCGCACATGCATCTAGCCTCTAGGAGTCATCCATAGGAGTCTACGATCTCTGATCTGAAGTTCGATGCAGGAAATCAGCATAGCATGCTAGTACTATGCTGATCCTTCTTCGATGGTCGATCCGATGCTCCCTTCTTCAAAATTTGGACTCTCCAAAATATAAGAAGGAAGATGAGAGTTTGCTGATCTGAGACTCTTTCAAAAAAACTCAAAATAAAGGAGGAGAGATTGAAAATAAAACAGCCCTAGAAGAAGAACCTCTTCTTCTTTTCTTTTCTCTCACCTAAACACATTGTTTGGTGCCTATGGAACCCCCACACCCAAGGATCCTCTTCCTCTGATTTTTGAACACCCCAAACCTCTCCCAAAGCTTTATATTCCATGAAACAATTAGAATAAAATTCATCCAATAAATAGAGAAAAAAGAAGATTCCAAGTTAGGTTAAATTTCTAGACTGGGAATATCCAAACATGGAAAGTTGTTGGGCACCTCCTCCATAATTTTTTGGCGTGCACCAGCAAGGGAGGGTGCATAAAAAAGAAGATTATTTTTATAGAATAAGAGAAGAATTAATTAAAATAGGGGGTGGCACCCAAGGAAAGATATTTTGGTCAACAAGGAGAATCCTAAGCAAAACCAATTCCTCCTTTGACTTGGTCTTCCACCTAACTTCCAAATATGACTTGGAGAGAGAGAGGGGGCATGAAAATCAGGAAAAAAGAAATTTTTCATGAAAAAATACCTAAAAAATAGGTATGGGGGGTGTTGGGACCAAGGTGGTGCAAGGAGATAGAAAGTCCTAGTCACACTAGGACTCCTATTTTGACATGGTCAAATAAGATCTCTTAACCAAATAAAATCAAGATTAAACCAACCCAATTAAATAAGGCTCTAACCCATTTAAGGACTTAATTAAATTATATTAAATTAAATTAAATTTTAATTTATTTTCTAATCAAATTAGAAAATTGGGTTAATCCGAGTCCTAGTTAGACTAGGACTAGTTTTTTCTTGCACTTGGCTTATCCAATAAACCAATTAGACTTGATTCAATCAAGCCCAAACTAAATATAATTAAATCATATTTAATCAAACTTAATCTCAACCTATTGTCTTGATCAAATTAAGCCAATTAGCAATTTAATTGCTAATCGATCCTCCTGCAACACTTGCACTAGGTTAATACCAATCGTATTGATTGTTTAATCCTAGAATGATTCTTAATCATTGATCAACCATCCGATCAGATCATAAGCTCTAATGTGTATGACCTCATAGGTCTGAACCTAAGTCGGTAGCATAGGAATAAAATTTTATACCAATCAAAGTGACCATCTAGCAATGATATCCGACGGTTGGATAGGTCGAAGGTGTAGAACACCATCCTTAGAATTCATGCGGATATAGTTTTCATATAATTCATCTCCTTGACCACAACGCTCGTAGGACACATTAGAGTTCAACTGTTAACTTTGATCAGGTTGTCCATATTGTATTTCAAAATACCAAATCCATCTGATGGATTATCCTGACCAAGATTTTGCTATATTGAAATATAGTGATACATTCTTCTCCAACTCTTGGAGTGGTCAATTTCATCTTGATCACACTCCGACTTCGCAAGTACTTGACTATGCCCAGAAGCCTTTCATTTCTAAATTAAAAATTTAGTTAGTTTGGTACCAAAGCACAGTGAGTTGCTTATAAGTCACTGAGGTGATCTCAGGTCTAAGGGATACTTATACCTATATCCCATCAGAGACATTCTCAACAGCAGAATACTTTGGAGTTGGTCACATTCAATGATGATATACCCATACATCTCACCTGTATGCCATACTAGTATCTCCACATACTTTGGTTAAGAGGACAATCAACCTATATGGCATATAGCGATCTATGCTTGATAGATGCTGTCATCCTAATTAACAGCCTATCATTTGGTCATGAACAAATTTAAGGACTAATTGATAAATCCTCTCTTTATCAAAACTAAATAGTCCTAAGGACTTCATCACAACAATGGAGTTCATTAGAAGATGTAAACTTATGATGAAAAAAGATGCTAAAATATTTTTTTATTAATTAATAAATTAATTACAATATCTCAACCATCAATAGGCTGATGATTAGTTTTGGAACATAATTTTCAACAACTCTCACTTGTCCTAAAGCCACTCGGCACAGTATCTAATACCCATCTTCAACTTATGATTATCGAACTCCTTGATTGCCAGGGCTTTAGTGAAGGGGTCGGCTAGGTTCTTCTTTTCATCGATCTTCTGAAGATCGACGTCACCACGATCCATGATTTCACGTACCAAATGAAAGTGGCGTAGAATATGCTTTATTCACTGGTGTGCCTTCGACTTCTTTGCTTGAGCTATGGTGCCAGTGCTATCGCAGTAGAGCAGGATTGGACCATCAATAGAGAGTGCTATTCCAAGCTCGACGATGAACTTCCTCAGCCATACAGCTTTCTTTGCTGCATCTGATGCTACCATGTACTCTGCTTCACAAACAGAGTCAACCATTGCATGCTGCTTGAAACCTTTCCAATAGATGGCTCCATCATTTAGAGTAAAGATATATCCCGACATACTTTTATTATCATCATGATCAAATTGAAAGTTGAAGTCTGTAAACCCCATAAGTTTCAGATCTGACTCACCATAAACTAACCATTGGTCCTTAATATTTCTTAAATACTTAAGAATGATTTTAACTACCTTTCAATGATTTTCTCTAAGGTCAGACTGGTATTTACTCACTACTCCTAGTGAGTATGCCACATCTAATCTCGTACATGTCAGTGCATAGATAATAGATCCCACTGTCAAAGCATATAAAATTCTACTCATATGCTCTCTCTCTTTAGAAGTTATCAGACAATCCTTCTTAGGGAGAAAAATTTCTTGGCCTATCGAAAGATAGTCCTTTTTGAAATTCTCCATGCTGAACCTCTTCAGCATAGTTTTCATGTACGTAGATTGGGACATACCAAGCATCCTTTTAAATCTATCCCTATAGATCTTCATCCCTAGGATGTAGGATGCTTCACCCAAGTCCTTCATGAAGAATTGTGATGACAATCAGACTTTTATTCCTTGTAGTGTAGGGATGTCATTTCTGATTAAGAGAATATCATCCACGTATAAAATAAAAAATACTACTACTAGACCATTTGTCCATTTGTAAATGCAAGGTTCTTCTCTATTCTTAACGAAGCCATATATTTTGATCACTTTATCAAAATGCATGTTCTAACTTTGAGATGCTTGTTTCAATCTATAAATGGATCTCTGAAGCTTGCACACCTTGAACTCATTTATGGATGTGAACCCTTCAGGTTGTGTTGGTGCAGAATCTGATCAACGTCGAATCGAGCTAGAGTCGAGGAAGAAGAGGTCGTTGCCGATGAGATTCAAAATAAAGTCCCATCCGGAGTCATTGGTGGTGGCTCCAATAGGACCCTCCGACGATCAAGTCGGCTATTCTAGCCAAAAAAAATGGAGTGCTCAGAAAAGAATTCAGCAGAGTTTTTGAAAAGAAGAAGAGAGCTTAGATAAAATGTATCTGGAGAGTTTCTTTTATAGATGGAGCCTAAAGTAGACTGATAGTGACAGCCATAGCCATCAGGTAGCTGGTCGCTCTAGATCGTGTGAGATTTGTTATCGAGAGGGGTGCCATCTGTAGTAGACTGATAGTGACAATCATAGCCATCTGATAGCTGGCTGATAGGAACACAATGTTGTTGTTAAGACACCGTGTTTATCAATTTAATCCGACTTCTTAAAATAAAAAAAATTCATAGATAGCAGTGAGTCGGATCGAATCCATAAGGAAGGTAGTGTTTTTAGATTTAAAATCTTTGATTTTACAAAAGAAAAAGAAAATGATTTGAGTTTTGGAATCAAAAGTGAAGTCGAAAGATTAAAAATAAAAATTAAAAGATGTAGAATTTAAACTTGGTACTAAGATCTACTAATTAGATCTTAGCATCTACTTGCAATAAAAAGTAATAATTAAAGTGCAAAAATTAAATTACAATAAAAAGTAAGAAATTAAAATATAAAAATAATATTTTTATTAATTAAAATTTTAGAATTTAAATACATAAAATTTAAAAAGAATAAAATAGCCTGATCTCTGATCTTGGATCGATATTGGTAGAAAGATGGTGTAGAAGCTCGACTCTTCTTCTCGGCACCCATTGCTTCGAAGCAGCCTTTAACCTATAGTCTGACTTTGCCCTATACCAAAGCTTCACCATGACCAGAGATGTTGATTTCTAGAGGCCTGGGATCTTTTTTATAGAGCTAGGAGGGCTGGATATTTATTTCTAAAGGCAATATGGGACTAATGGCCTTTATAATCGCCAAAATCTAAATAAAATTTGAATTAAAATAGCTCTGATATGACTCTGGTAAGCCTGGTGAAATTTGGCCATTCAATAGGAATCCAACGGTCCAAAAATCATCAAAATTGGATGAGTATCGGCCCAGATCAAGTCGGATTAAATTCTGGCCATTCGATCACACGTTGATGGAGGAAATCTGGCCGCAAATCATGCATCAGGAGTCCTGATCACCGTTGGGAGCATTTTGGACCATTGGATCTTCATCACTTGGTTTCCTAGCCATCGAATCATGCCAGATCGCTGATAGAATTTGAATTAAATCAAAAAATAACCACCACCGTCAGATCTTGACCGTAA
>QRFJ01003079.1:92428-175469 GCA_006176705.1 Cocos nucifera
ACGTCATTGGCTAACCATCACCAATAAACTGTAGGTGAGTGATAGTGAGTTTGGTCGAGACCGCACCACCCACTAGAAACATTTCAATCATGGAGATTTTTTGCATCTCTACAGATTTGGGGAGTGATAGGATCCGAGAAAATATGGGAAGCTAATTTTGTTTTAAAAAATACAAATTCCTAATTAAATTAGTCAAGTCAAAAATTATCAGTATCGTAACAGATATTTGGACTCTCTATAGGATAGTATTCTGCCGTCAAACCCATTGGCACGTATTCCTGAACACTAGACTGACTCGGAGCCCAAATTATAAAGATTGGCTCAGGAACTTAGCAAAATAAGTGTGTTTGGAGTTCAGAGAAGTTAACACATATTTTGGGATCAGGACCCTCCCACCTTACCAGCTCCGTCCATCCACATCTGAACAGAGAGCGTCTCTTTGAAAAAAATTGAGTATTGGACAGAAGATAATCAAGCCCAGATATTACATGTTGGGCTCGTGTCTGATGTGAGCTCCAGCGCCAACATGAAGAATCGGGATTGCTCAGGCCAAATGTTGGCTCACCTACAGTGAGATGTTGCGCGGTGAACAAGAGATCGCCGCAGCCAAATATCAAGTCACAAAATGACTTTTTAAGGCTAAGATGCGTATGGGCAGTCAGTCCAAGATCACTGTCTGATAATGATCAAGGACATGGAAGAGCTTGAGAAGCTCGATGTTGAGTTGGACTTGGATCTGCAGAACGATATTATTCTGCAATCCTTGACTGATGCATATGGACAATTCATCATGATTACCACATCATAAACTTCAAAATTTTGCCGAGTTGATGAATATGCTGTTACCGCTGAGCTTTCTATGAAATGTTCTAAGGCTCAGTTCTTGCTATGGAAACGGACTCTTCCAAAGAAAGTCTTTATGGAAAAGAAAAAGAAGTCTGTGAAAAAGCAAAAGGTGAAGGTCAAAAAGAAGAAGGCCAGAACCGAAGAAGAAGGTCGATGTCAAGGAAAGTGTTTCCATGCAACAGCGACAGCCATTGGAAAGCGGAACTGCCCTATTTACCTCGGCCACCCTAAAGAACAAAGAAGGAAGTCCTTCTGGGAGGTATGCTCGTTATTGAGTCTAACCTTACGGTTTCTTCTGCATCCAGTTGGGTGCTTGACTCTGGATCTAGTGCTCACCTATGCACTTCTATGCAGGGTCTTGAGGATAGCAGGAGGCTGAGGGATGAAGACATGATCCTATGCGTCGGTAATGAGCAAGAGTTGCTGCAGGTAGCCGTGGGAACCAATACCCTCTTCGATTAACCCATCTGGTTAGACTTGTTTAAAAGACTGTTATTATGTGCCTGCCAGCTAGCAAGAATTTGATTTCTATTTCATGCTTAGCATAAGAAGGTTATGTGATCACCTTCTTTAAGGACCATCGTAACATTCTTTATGAAAGAAATAAAATTGCAAATGGTTTCCTTATTAATGGTCTTTATCAGCTACATATTGATGTACTTGTTCTAACTATCGAGCAAAACGTGAATGCCAAAAGACCTAGGATAGTCCAAATGACAGATATCTATGGCACCTGAGATTAGCCGTATATAACAGAAGATAGGATTAACAAATTGGAGAAAAATGGGCTATTGAGTCCATGACTTTTGAGTCATATCCAACTTGTGAATCTGTCTTCAAGGCAAAATGACTAAACTCCCTTTTGTTGGACATGGAGAGAGGGCACAGATCTCCTTGCCCTAGTACATACTGATGTGTTGCGCCCATTCGATGTACGGCTAGAAGGCAATTTTGTCTACTTCATAACCTTTACCGATTGATCTATCTAGGTATGGGATATTGTGTATCTTATGAGACATAAGTCTGAAAGCTTTTGAAAAGTTCAAAGAATTCAGACATGAAGTAGAAAAACAAACTGGAAAACCCATTAAGGTTCTTCGATCAGATCGAGGAGGTGAATACCTTAGCAGGGAATTCCTAGACTATCTTAAGAAAAAAGGCATAGTCTCTCAATGGACTCCACCAGGAACACCTCAACTCAACAGAGTTTCAGAATGGAGAAATCGGACTCTATTGGATATGGTTCGATCCATGATGAGCTTCACAGACCTTCCAGATTTTCTTTGGGGATATTCATTATTAACTTCAATCTATTTACTGAATAGGGTTCCTTCTAAAACCGTTCCTACCACACCGTATGAGATATGGCACAGTAAGAAACCAAGTCTGAGTCATCTCAGAATTTGGGGTTGTCCGGCTTATGTCAAAAGACAACAAGCGGACAAGTTAGAATTTAGGTCCTTCAGAGCTCGATTCATAGGATATCCTAAAGAGTCATTAGGATACTATTTCTACATTCCAGAAGACCACAATGTGATTGTGAGTCGACATGCCATATTTCTTGAAAAACAGTTTATTCAAGATAGCTGGCATTGGAAAGCAGATTAAGCTTGATGAGAAAGTCTCACAAGTGGAAAGAGCTAAGGACCAATTGAACCAAATCAGGTTGAGCCAATAAGAACACTACCTCCTCCACCTCGTAGATTGGAAAGAGTTTCCCATCCCCCTGAAAGATACTTAGGTATTATTTCAGAGGACGTAGAGGAAATGTTCCTCATAGGTAATGGTGCTCATGGAGATGATCCAAAAACCTACAACGAGGCGATATCAGATATCGACTCCGAGAAATAGCTTGAGGCAATGAAGTCAGAGATCGACTCGATGCACTCAAACCAAGTCTGGACCTTGGTAGATCCACCAGAAGGTATAGTACCTATTGGGTGTAAATGGATCTTCCAGAGAAAGATTGGTGCAGATGGGAATGTGGAGACATTCAAGGCTAGATTGGTGGCAAAAGGTTATAGTCAACGCGAAGGCATTGACTATCAGGATACCTTTTCCCTGGTAGCTATGCTAAAATCCATCCGCACATTGCTTGCCATTGCAGCCTATTTCGATTATGAAATATGGCAAATGGACGTGAAAACGACATTCCTAAATGGATATCTTGAGGAAGATATCTATATGGAACAGCCGCTAGGTTTCACATCCAGTGATACTGATCACAAGGTTTGCAAGCTGCAAAGGTCCATATATGGACTTAAGCAAGCATCTCGGAGCTGGAACACTCGTTTCAATGATGTGATCAAAAAGTTTGGTTTCATCAAAAATGAAGAGGAACCATGTGTTTTCGAAAGGGTCAGTGGGAGCGCTGTTGTCTTTCTTGTATTGTACGTGGATGACATCCTCCTTATTGGGAATGATATTCCCATATTGACATCAGTCAAGATGTGGTTGTCCAAGGAATTCTCCATGAAAGACCTAGGTGAAGCATCCTTTATTCTAGGAATTAAGGTCTATAGGGATAGACCGAATAGGATGCTAGGACTTTCACAGAAGATGTACATAGAGGAAGTACTAAAGAGGTTTAGTATGGAAAACTCTAAGAGGGGATTAATACCCTTCAGACATGGTATTCATCTTTCCAAGAAGATGTGCCCCAGCACACCTGAGGAAATAGAACGCATGAGCAAGATCCCTTATGCTTCTGCAATAGGGAGCCTCATGTATGCCATGCTATGTACACGACCTGATATAGCCCATGCTGTGAGTGTCACAAGCAGATATCAGTCAAATCCAGGTGAAGAACACTGGACTTCTGTGAAATGTATCCTTAAGTACTTGAGAAGAACTAAGGATATGATGCTGGTCTTTGGTAACGGAGAACTCCTGGTCCAGGGATACACAGACTCGGACTTCATGTCCGATATAGATGATCGAAAGTTGACATCTGGGAGTCTGTTTGTGTGCAATGGTGGTACTGTCAGCTGGAAGAGTTCCAAGCAAATGGTGATACCACCCCATCCACGATTACATCAAAAAGGGTTATGTCGAGGTCAAGAGAGTCAACTCCGCAGATAATGTGGCAGACCCACTTACAAAGTCGTTGGGCCAGCAGAAGATCGAAGCCCACCTTGAGAAGATGGGACTTAGACTTGTAGCCAATTGGCTTTAGGACAAGTGGGAGATTGTTAGATATATGTGCCCTAGAAGCCAGAAATTGGCTGACACTGTTAATACACTTCTAGGGCAAAATTATAATTTTGACTATAATTAATGAAATAGATTATTTTCTATCACACCTGTGTATTTAGTGTCTGTGATACATCCTTTGAGTTAATGGTAATGATAATTCATATTTTCAAGAGTTGAAAATTTAAGACATGAATAATCATTGTTAACTCATAAACAGCTCCCGACCATAGGATCATCACGAGGATGGTGATTGATCCGGAAGGTTGGTGTACGATCGCTTCTCTTTAGTAGAGAGTCTTGAGTCTACGGTGTGGAGACAACCGGAGCGAGAGATATAGGTACTCGTTAGAGAACGAGGGCACTGAGCGTGACCACCTCGAGTAGTCATTAGGGAGTCTACCTTCTCGTCAATGACTGACTCGATGCTGCAGTAGTGTGTCTGGTTCTTTGACCTGAGATGCATCGGCAGTTCACCTTGAGGGTGTTATAGTTTGACTACACCATTACTCGATCTCCTAGCCATATGGAACCCTGAGGTGTATGTTGGTTATAGCATGTTCATTGTAGGAACTGGATTGCATCAAGATGGGATCTATCTACCTCGGTGGAAGAGGAGCAGCCCTATGATAATCATGAGAATCAAGTCCTGAAGCCCATGGCCATGGTAGAGTGAAATAATAGAAAGAGTTTCTATTTAGATTTTCACATTGGACTCGAATCGAATGATTATATCATATGACAGAGACTAGGGTTTGATGAGTTTACCTTAACCCTAATCTGATCGGGGCTCAAGATAGAAGAACTTAATCACACAGGTAGCTACACCAAGAGGTTCGCATTCAGCTCTGATGGGTTGCCACCATATACTGCTAGGTGTCACTGGTGGATTTTAGGAGCAATTAGAATGATTTAGATGATCGATCATTCTAGCTGTTCGAATAAGAAGAGTTCTGATCCATCGAAAGGAGTTTCGATGATGTCTATGATAGAAATCATGACATATCCCATTACCATACAGAACTGAACCTAACTGGGTCACACAAACAAGGGTTTGAATCTGGTGATCATCAATTGAACTGATCTAGTTCAATTGATCTGAATGAGATTCAATTAGGTTCAAGGAAATCGTGCTAGCACTCGATTGAACCTAACGTTCTTCTTTTACTATCATAAATAAGTTGTCCTGACTGAGCCAAAGGAGTTTGTGCTCAATCAGAGGCCTTCATATGGTCTAACTGGAGGTTGTCCAAGTTAGAGAAGGTTGTCTTATTTTATAAGACATTACCTGCCATTTTTGGTCACCTGCCATTTCTTGTTCTTTGACTTTGGTCAAAAGTCTACCTTTGACTGGTCAAATGTTGACCATTGACACTTTGACTTTTGACCATATGTCATGCACCTATTGGAGAGCTGGTGGGGGCCTGTCCCCCTACCAGAACCTGGCAAGGAGAAGGGCGCACGCCAAGGGTGGCGTGAGCCCAAGTAGGAGGCGCCTAGGAGTCCTTGTTGGACAAGGACTCCATCTCCTTTTTGGATTCCAATTAGAGTTCTTCTAAGAACCAACTTTGACTGGTCTTAGGCACCCTCTAAGGAGGAATCCAGGGGTCTCTATTCTCACCAATAAGATTTAGATCTGATTTCACAAAGGGTTGTGATTGGTTGGGAGGAAGAGGAGTTGGATCACGCTTAGTCTATAAATAAGACCCTGCGCCCAACTCAGATTCTAATGCAATTCAATTGAGAAACCCCACGCCCCAAGGCTGCCTCTCCCCTCCTCCTCCATGCCATAGCTTCTTCTCCCCTTGCTCTCCACGTCCAAAAGGTATTTTGGACTTTGGTTGGTGCGATTCAGATCAAGGAAAGGCGATCAAAAGCAAGAAGGCTGCGCTGCTGCAAAAGGACGACTTCAGATCTTCAAAAGAGTTTTGAAGATCCTCCAGATCAGATCTAGATCTGATTTTTGGAGGCGTGATAGAGAAGAAGAGGATCTCTAGATCCAACCCGAGTGGATACCGATAGAGGCCAGGCGCTTGCGTGGCTAGATCCAGAACCTTCCGCTGCAATCAGGATCATCTACAGGGTAATAAGGATTACCCAAATCAGGTAAATTAAATTTGATTTAATTTATCTTATTTTATTTTATTTATTAAAATAATAAGAATCAGATCTGAAACATATTAAGATCTGATTGGGATCAAGAGAAAAAATTTTGAAAATATATCTCTTGATCTGATCTGATTTGGACGAACCTGGACCGAAAAATCAGGATTTCCCTTCACATACATCATTGATCTTCATGAAATCTATTTTGGATCTCATGGCTTCTAGCCATTTCTCAGAATTGGATCTCTGCATCACATCTATATAAGTGATCGGATCCTCATCATTCTCATCGAGCTCGATGGGATCACCATCTTGGACCAAGAATTCATAGTATCTATCCCGATGGTGGGGTACTTTGCCGGATCGCCTTAATGATGTGGGTTCACTAGGCTTCAGATCTGATCTGATCAAATCTGACTTAGGTTCAACATTCTGTGTCGGACTTTCTACCTGTTGAACTTCATCAAGTTCAACCTTAGAGGCAACAGTTCCTTCGTCAAGAAACTTCTTTTCCAAAAAGGTTGTCCTAAGGCTGACGAATATCTTTTGTTCAGCAGCATGGTAAAAATAATATCCTTTGATCTCTTTTGGGTACCCTATGAATGTACACTTATCAGACCTAGGTCCAAGTTTCTCTGTAACTAACCATTTGACATAAGCCAGGCACTCCCAAACCCTAAGGTGTGAAAGTGCTGGCTTACGCCCTGTCCATATCTCATATGGGGTTTTAACTACAGACTTACTTGGAAACCTTATTTAATAGATGACAAGCTGATTCGAGTGCATATCCTTAGAAGGATATCGGCAAGCTGGCAAATTCCATCATGGATCGAACCATGTCTAATAGAGTCTGATTCCTTCTTTCAGACACACCATTATGCTGTGGTGTTCTAAGAAGAGTCCATTGGGAGATAATTTCATTCTCTCCTAAATATGTGAGAAACTTACCAGAAAGGTATTCTCCTCGGTCAGATCAAAGAGTTTTAATACTCTTTCTAATTTATTTTTCTACTTCACTTCAGAATCGTTTGAACATTTCAAAAGAATCCAACTTATGTTTCATCAGATAGATATATTTATATTTGGATAGATCATCTATGAAAGTGATAAAGTAGACATATCCATCTCTGGCACTTGTGCTCATTGGTCTTCATACATCAGTATGTACTAGACCTAAGAGCTCATTGGCTCTCTCATCTTTTCTAGTAAAAGATGATTTAGTCATTTAACCAAGAAGATAGGACTCACAGGTTGGAAGTGATTCACAATTATTAACTTCAAGGATTGCCTCCTGAGTTAACCTCTTTATCCTATTCTTGTTTATATGACCTAGCCTACAGTGCCATAAGTAGATATCTGATACACTATCTAATCTAGGATGCTTTCCAGTAGAATAGACTACATTAACAGGTTATGATAACATATATACATCATTATTCAATTGTCCACAGAAAGCAGCAACACCATTCATAATGACATTACAAACTCGTTTCTTTACTGAAATTTCATAATTGTTCATAGCCAAAAGGCCTACAGAAATGATATTTAAAAAGAAACTATGATAGAAATAACAATCACTAAGAACAATGATATGAGATTCAAATATAAGTTTCAAAATTTCTAAAGCTAGAACTGAAACCAGTCTTCCATCTCCAAAGCTCAGGAATCTCTCGTCTTGCTCGAATTTTCTACTGACCTACAACCCATGCAATGAATTGCAAATATGGTAAGAGCTATCGGTATGCAATACCCAGTCAGTAATATCAAAAATAAAAGAATTACAAGGAGTTATCATAAACACCTTGCCTAGGAATAGCTTGCTTCTTTCTCTGCCTGTTCGGATCCAAAAATGCAATGTACTGAGGATAGTTCCTCTTCCAGTGCCTCCGCTTCTTGCAAAAGAAGTATTCGGCTTGACTCTTATCAGGCTTGGTCTTTAGGGTCTGAGCCTGCATAGGTGTCCTAGCATGAACATGCACCTTCTTGGCTTTCTTCTTCTTGTTCTTCTTTTCTTTTCCAAAGGATCAAGAACGAGAAGACGAACCTCCCACTAAGTTCACCGACTCCTTATAGAGTTGGTGATCCTTCTCAATATTCTAAAGTAACCCCAGTAACCCGTGGTAGTTCACTTTAGGCTTTGACATTCTATAATGTGTAAGGAATGGGAGATGAGACTTAGGCAGCGAGTTCAGTATTGCATCTTTTCCAAGTTGTTTGTGCAAGAAAAAGCTGAGCTTGCTCAAGCGCTCTATCAGTTCGATCATGTACAATACATGATCAGTGATAGAGACACCATCCCACATTCTGGCATTGAAGATGCCACAACTAGTCTTGTGTCTCTCAATGTCATCGGATGTGCCAAAAAAATCCTCCAACACTTGGAGCATTTCATTTGGTTGAGCTGTCTCAAACCTGCGACTGAACTCGTCGCTCATCGCAGCCAGCATAATGCAGCGCACCATGGTTCGATCACTGAGACACTTCTGATAAGTATCTCTGACTGTTCCATGTGCATTGACAGCTGGCTCCATAAGTGCAGGATCCGTTAGCACATATAGGATCCGTTCATGCTCTAGGATAATCTTTAATTTTCGGTACTGGCTACCAAAGTTGGATCCCATCAACTTATCATTATCCAACAATGATCGGAGCAATAGAGAAGTGGTCATGTCTGAGCAAAGAAAAACCAAAACCTAATTAGTAATTGATTCATTAAATCTAAAGATTTAGACTTTAATCAAAAGGTTTCTTCCACTATTTTATTCAAATTGGTAGCCTCTACCTCCAATTCGAGGAATTATCCTAATTTTTTAGTGGATACTAGAATCCACATAGACTGTACACAAGTCCAACTTTGATTGGCCCACCCATGTATATTTAAGGATAGGTTTATAATCAATTATTTCTCCAAACAATTTTTAGTAATTAAACATTGCCCCTGGCCCTAATCAGTTGGCTTTGGCCTTCTCAGAAAAGGGTCCAGTTAGGTCCAACCATTAACATGACCATACCTGGCCCATCCAACCAATGAATGATCATGTCCAACTTTGGTTGGCCCACCAGACCACCATTTAGAAAGATGTATCCAAAAGATCATATAGTGAACGATAATTCTATCAATCGATAAGCACCAGGCCTTTGGGTCTCCAATGATTGTCCAACTGATGGACCCATTGTCATCCACTTTAATAGGAGTCTATGATCCAGTTATTATATAACTATTTCATTTTAGAGACCTAATAATTTTAGAAAATTTATTTATAGAAGTGAGTAGGTCAGATTAACCAGCTTATCATGATCCTCCCACTAACTTCACTAAATCAGCTTAAGGGAGACCATTAATAGGCTGCTCTAGGAGCACCTAAATCAATCAAACTGATTTATCTAGCTGACATGGGTTAGCTCAAATAGTCAAGCAATCCAATCAAAACATAATCTCACCAAGAGGCCAGGTCAGTTCGATTAGTGGAAGGATCTGCCAGGCTTGCTTTATACACCATCAAAAATGGCCAGGTAAGCGGACTACCAAATAAAAACCACTGGTCTTATTTATCTTAGATACCAACTTGTTTAATTAGTTTCAATTAGATCAACCTAATAGTTCATGCTAGACCGCATAGCCAAGAATCAAGTCCATCTTGGGTCTTATTAAAGACATGGACTTGACCAACTACAGCTATTGTAATTGATCTAGAGAATCCTTGACCTAATCTAAGATAACAATTGATTAGATTTAGTCAATTTTCTAATTAAGTTCATTCTTTAATCTAATCCTAGGTCTAACCCAATTAATGGACCTAATCCCCACTAACTCATTTAACCCAATGTGTTATGATTTATGTCTTAGGATCTTTAATTCACAATCCTAGATCCTAATCAATCAACTTCTTAATTCTCAATTAAGTTTTGGACTAAGGGTTGGGGTTCGGCTATTCGAAATCAATTTTCATGTTTGTAAAATATTTTTACAATATAGTTCTGTCAACCAAGTTGCATGTTTGATTCATAATCAATATGTAAGTAAAGTAAACATAAAACTACTTTAGATCTAATCTAAACAGGTTCATATAATTGAAATAGTTTCAATAATAATCAATCATAAATCTTCCTAGATCAAATCTAACATATTTATGATGATTGAAATTAAATTAAAATATTTTTAATTAGATCATAAAATTTTTTAGATCTAATCTAAAATTTTATGATCAATATTTTAGATTAGCACATACTAGGACAACCTATTCACTTTAAGGGATAAACCTTACAATAGGACAACGACAGTCCGTGCAATCTAAAATATTTTTTTTTAATTTTAGATTTAATAATTAAATTATAAATTACATCTAATCTAAGAAATAATCTAGACATGCATAAAAATCATATAATAAGAATCTAGGCTTTGATACCAATTGAAGGAACCAGATATAGGGTTTCACAGGTAGATCTTGAAAGTTTTTCAAGATCTTACAGCAGAAGATTTAAATAAATCTAAAATTTATTAATAATCATGTAAACACCTAGATTTATTACATGATTCGAGTATGGTATTAAATCAAAAATTAAAATCAAATAAGAAAGAAAAAGATTGATCAAATCAATCTAGATCTACACTACATCAAATGCAGGTATGAAGTTTATAGATCAGATCTATTATCTGAGCAAGTTTAGATGTTCTAACTTGATGATCCAGACTTGAGGATGAAGTCATGAGCCGCACATGCATCCAACCTCTAGGAGTCATCCATATGAGTTTATGATCTCTAATCTGAAGTCTGATGTAGAAAATCAGCACAACATACTAATACTATGATGATCCTTCTTCGATGGTCGATCCGATGAACCAACCTATATGGCATATAGCGACCTATGCTCGATAGATGCTGTCATCCTAATTAACAGCCTATCATTTGATCATGAATAAATTTAAGAACTAATCGATAAATCCTCTCTTTATCAAAACTAAATAGTCCTAAGGACTTCATCACAATAATAGAGTTCATTAGAAGATATAAACTTATGATGAAAAAAGATGCCAAAATATTTTTTATTAATTAATAAATTAATTACAATATCTCAACCATCAATAGGCTGATGATTGGCTTTGGGACATAATTCCCAACAAGATCCCCTAGGGGTTGAATCATGATCAGAGCAAGAGCTCTCTACCCTCTAATTCTCTTTCTCAAAAGTTACCAGCCAACTCACCCAAGTCGATCACCCCTAGACTGGATCCTGGGGTTCTAGAGAAGCCTGCTCTAGCTGAATCAGTGTCAGGGGCTACTGCTGCTGCATGGCCTGCACTGCTTCAGTGAGGCTACGAACCTACTGGACCAGTAGGTTGAACTATTCTACATCCACCATTACTACTGACAAAACCTTAGATGCCGGGGATGAGACAGGAGCAGGCAGATCTGGGTGAGATCTGACTGCGGAGGTGGTTGGCCATCAAGTCGAGGCCTTTCGAGGAGGCATCCTCATGAGATTGGTTGGGAAAGAAGAAGGACTCCAAGGGAGAAGAAGAGAGATCTCTGCTGAGCACTCCTTTAAAAATAAGGGAACCTCTAGAGAAAGAGGTCCCTTGCTTTAGCGCCAATCCTATTGGCACAGAATCTGGTTGACGCCAGAACTAGCTGAAGTTGGAGAAGTTGAGGTTGCCATCGAGACTTGCAAAAGAAATCCAAATTGGAGGAGGGGTGGCTCCAGCAGGATCCTCCGATGGTCAAGTCAGCTCTTCTGATCAATCAAAATGGAATGCTTAGTAGAGAAAGTAGCAGAGTTTTGGGATGGAGGAAAGAGCTCCCAGAAAACATATCTAGAGGATTCCTTTCATAGACGAAGACTGTAACAAATTGATGGTGACAGCCGCACCCACTGAGTAGTGGGCCATTCAGACCACGTGGGGTTTATTATAGAGGGTAGTGTCTATTATCATGATGCGCCAGCTGGAGTTTGGATGGGATGGCTGTAGGCGATGGAGCGTCCCTCACTGATGTTGTTCCAAAGGAGCTTGGTGTAAGTACACCAACTAGCATCACCTTTTTCTGATACCAATTGATATTCCATGATATCGCTCGAACGCCAATCATCCTTGGCATCATAAGTCCCGATACCATATTGTGGAAGCTCCTGATCTTTAGCACGGACCTAAAGGAACCTGTGACGTTCTCTATGGGCAGCAAAAAATCAATCCTTCACCTGAATTTGTGATGCAGTGCCTCCCTCCTTGGGCTTAAGGGAGCGCCCCCCTCTTTAGGGCTTCTTCAAGAACCCTGGGGTGGCAACTCTAGAGAGAAGAGAAGAAGAGAGAGTTGAAGAAGAAAAGATCTATATTCCACAGCATTTTTGAAATCCTAATACAACCTATATATTTATACATAACCATTAGGCCCGATCAAAAACTCCCCGACTAACCCAATACATGAAAGCACTCCCTGAGTCCATGTACACCCATGTCTTCCATGCTCTCATCCCTTGGATCTAGACTCGACTCATACATGAGTTAGCCCTCTTAAGACCTCTTGAACCAGGCCTTAAGACCCCTAGGATCAACCCAGACCCTAGCCCAAAATAGACCATCGCATAACTCTGCCTGTGCACTGAGCCGGCTAAGTTCCATTAGATCGACTCAATCTAAAACTGAGCCGACCTAGTTCTGTGCCGTGCCAGCAGTCCCAAATATGCAACTTTCTATTTTGCCTATGCACTAAGACTTAGCCGATCCAGTTTAGAACTAAGCCAACTAAACTATAGAAAATCTCCTTTTTGCAGTCTTGATTCTCCGACTTTGGTTCCTTGCTTCACCTTGAATTCTAGGTCTTCGAAGCACCAACCAAGCTCCTAGAATCCCATGAAGCCAACATCCTAGCTCCTCCCATGGCCTCCCAAGGCTTGGGAGCACCACAAATCCTCACAATCTCCACCTTAATTGATGCTCCCAAGCCTTGGCATATACCTCGACAATGCCCTCCTGCACGATCACACTATCCCTACGCACTCAACAACACCTGTGCAAACATCATCTATGCCAATCCTCTTTAGCTATTGTGCATCTTTGAGGCCTTTGGGATGACCGCCTCCACCACTGAAGACCTTGGCTTGCACCTCTGCACCACCCTGAAACTATAGGATTCTTTTTGCTTAGCAACTGCATCACTTTTTCTTGGACTTTCCTGAAGAACCTACAGCATTTTTGCACCAGCACATGCTGTACCACCTGACACGATATCCTCAGAGCTACACCTATCCATCTGCACACACTGCTCCATCTAGAACTATGCATCATCGGTGTTGGTGCTAGGATATCGATCCTCTCACACCCCCTACTCTGAACTCATGTCAAATTCCTCTCTAATTGTGAAGCCACCTCTCCAAAGCTCCACCTATATCCAAAGTCCACCTGATGTCGTAGAAGTCAACTCTGTCATCGAGTCCCTTGAGGCCAACCATCCAATGCTATACTATTGGGCCTGCCGCTGTACCTCGAACACCATCGCTGCACCTTCGAACCCTCTATGCTCTATGGCTCTCTTTGAAGCCGTCTCGGATACCTTCGCAACCCGTGGGCACCTCCAAAACCTAAGAGCTCATCCAACTTTTCTGAATCCAATAATTGAACCCTAGAGAATTCCATCCTAGTCCTTCTCTTCTGCCCCTACACCAGCCATCGCTTCAGTTGCGCCTGGAGAACCATCCTCCACCTGAACTGCAACTCTCTCTAGTGCCCCAATAGAAGAAATCTGATCCATGATACTCCCAACTGCCTGAGACCTCCTGATGCTCCCTAAGACCCCCTAGCTCTTCCTGAGACCTACACTCGATCTCCCTAAGATACCACTAACACTCTCTGCTGAGATACACTCCTCGACTGCTGCACCACCGAGCCTCTCTCAGCCCCGTGCCTCTAGGGTAGCGCTCTTGCAGCACTCCAGTACTTTCTGACTCATCTCTACGCCACTCTACAGCCATCTAGCCTTGACCTACTGGACCTCCATGGATCATCCATCTCCATCACTTCCAAGGCTTCGTAAATTCATGCTTTGATCGAATCGCTGAATACATCTCCGACTACTTCCCTATCTTCCTGACATCGAAGGACGTATAGTCACTTCTTCAACCTTCCTTCGACCATTATCCCTTGAAAAATCTCTCTTTAACAGCCCTACATTGCCCATCTTTCTAGAAAATCTGGATGCTCTCTATTGAGATACCTTCCTCGGCTGCTGCATCATCGAGCCTCTCTCAGTCTTGCATCTTTAGGAAAATGCTACTATAGCACTCCAACGCTCCCTGCCTGTCACATAACCATCATACACCCTAGCCTTTCCATCAAGACCAATTAGCAAATCATGCACCAAATCGTTCCACCCTAAAAAAATCTCTTTCCATTAATCCTCTCAACCTCCACCTTCAACCCGCTACTTCCAGTTGGCCAAACCACAGCAACAATAAGGTAGATTTGAGACATACTGTAGAATCCTTGTGCAGACTTTTTATTTCACCTTATACGGCTTCTCCTTCCTTTTTATGCACCATCAAGCTTTGATACCAAATATAAGCGCACCAACTGACATCACCTCTCCCTGATACCAATTGATGTTCCATGATATCACTCGAATGTCAATCATCCTTGGCATCATAAGCCCTGATACCATGTTGCGGAAGCCCCTGATCTTTAGCATGGACCTAAAGAAACCTGTGACATTCTCTATGGGCAGCAAACCATCGATCCTCCATCTGGATCTATGATGGGATGCCTCCCTCCTTGGGCTTAAGGGAGATGCCCCCATCTTTAGGGCTTCTTCAAGATTTCTGGGGTGGCAACTCTAGAGAGAAGAGAAGAAGAGAGAGTTGAGGGAGAAAAAATCTATATTCCATAGCATTTTTGAAATCCTAATACAACCTATATATTTATACATAGCTATTAAGCCCGATCAAAAACTTCCTGGCTAACCCAATACATGAAAGTACTCATCAAGTTCATGTACACCCATGTCTCCCATGCTCTCATCCCTTGGATCTAGATCCAATCCATACATGAGTTAGCCCCCTTATGACCTCTTGAACTAGGCCTTAAGACCCCTAGGATCAACCCAAACCCTAGTCCAAAATAGACCCTCGTGTAACTCTACCCGCGCACTGAGCCGGCCAAGTTCCACTGGGTTGGCACAATCTAAAATTGAGCCAGCCCAGTTCTGTGCTGTGCCAGTAGTCCCGAACGTGCAACTTTCTATTTTGCCTATGCACTAAGACTTAGCCAATCCAATTTAGAACTGAGCCGGTTAACCTGCAGAAAATCTCCTTTCTGCGATCTTGATTCTCCAACTTTGGTTTCTTGCTTCACCTTGAGTCCCAGATCTTCGAAGCACCAACCAAGCCTATGGAATCCCCTGGAGCCAATGCTCTAGCTCCTCCCGTGTCCTCTCAAGGCTTGGGAGCACCATAAATCCTCACACTCGGAGGTTCTCATGATCAACCATGCGTGGGTCATCATTCATCGTATTGAGAGTCAATGCTCAGATCCTTCTGGGCAATTGAAAGTAGTTCAAAAGAAGTTTGACAGAAGGAGGAGTCCGATAGGTGGAGAAGTCCAGTTGAAGGAGAAATCTGAAAGGAGTTCGACTGGTGGAGAAGTTTGGAAGGAGTTCGACTGGTGGAGAAATCCGAAAGGAGTCTGACCATCTAGGGCAGAGGAGCTCGGCCACTTTAGCCATTCGAACTTGTCT
Organism: Cocos nucifera; assembly: GCA_006176705.1. NCBI lineage: Eukaryota > Viridiplantae > Streptophyta > Magnoliopsida > Arecales > Arecaceae > Cocos > Cocos nucifera. The sequence goes on from QRFJ01003079.1 coordinate 108,295, forward strand.
AGGTGAAGTCTGGAGGGAGCTTATGAATTCGATCAAGGATCAATTTTGGTCATCGCTATCGGATGGGATTATTCAGCAATCAGATATTTGGCCATACTTCGGCAAGCGCGGGTTTGCCCACAATAGGTTGTATTTTTTCTTTCTTTATCGTTATAATTCCTTTTATGGAAATATGATCTCCTGCCTAGTTTTTAATAAAATTTATTTTTATGCATAAGATCTTGACTTTATGATATGCTTATTATTAATTAAAATCTAGATAGATTATATTTATTGAGATGGATTGTGATTGGAAGATATAGTCTGTACTCAATTTAATAATTTATTTTAGAAAAAATCATTAAAAGCCATGTTCTAAATTTTTAAGAATTAAAGTATTGAATAATTTATGAATCTATAGAGATGGATCATGATCAAAAGAGATATGAATCATACTCTAAGAAAATAAATTATAATCATAACTAAATTCTTAAAATTTAAATTTTTGTATTAAAAAGAATTACTACAATCCTATTAAAGATGGATTTGAAATCCCAAAATATCTTTAATTAATTCTAAAACCTTAATTATTATTTATTTTCTTTTATTTTAATTTGCTAAGTTTCAATTAATCTTCTTTAATTTGCTTAGTTAAATTACTATTGTAAAATTTAAAAATCAATCAAGCACTTTTCTTTTTTTTTCTAATTAACTATCCTAGATTCCTAAGGAAATCAATACTTGACTCATCACTATTCTAACCTATAGAAAGATCGATTTAATTTTTCTTTTGTTGTCATAACAATAAGCATCAATTTTTTGGTGCCATTATCAAGGATCTTGGCATGATTTATTTGAAAAGAAAAAATATTTAATTAAAAAAATTATTGCTCTTTAATTTTAGTTAGTTATTATTGCCTTTCATAATTGATTTCTTGCTTTCTATAGTTTAAATTAATTTACTACTTTTTATGACTTAATCAATTGAATTTACATTCTTTTGCAAAACCAAAAGGATCAAAAACTAAAAAAAATATATATAAAAAGATAAAATCATAAATCCTAAAAAATCACTGACATTTTATAATATTTAATTAATTTATCATAACCAAAAATATAAAATATAAAATTTTAATCTTGATTAGACATCTTGTTTCTTTGCATTGCATCTCCATAATTAATTTTAAGAACATAACCCATTAACTAAGATAAGATGAGAATTTGATCATCCTTTCTTTGCCCTCAAACCACCATCCTTCATATTGCATTGACGTAAGCCTTTAACTTAAAATCAATTAGACATTGGCCTTAGAATATTCGAGCTCAATAGGACAAGAAAGTCTTAGAGTTGGACTGGATTCGGATTGGTTAATTATTTGGTGTCCAAGATAAGTGGTTTAATAAAGATGGTTTTAAATTGATTCCATTATCTGACCTAGCCAACTCAATTGGTGTTTAAGAAAAGCAACAAGTGGAGAACCTCCCACATCTTGTACTTACCTGCCGAGTCAGTTAGTCAGTCTTGGACTTGGAGTGCTTAAAGGTGATCTTGAAATAGTTAGGAGCTATCTAGATTCAGGTTAACCCTAGGATAGAGAGTCCATACTTGTTTAACTTTATTATAAAACATCAAATTTAAGCCTAATTAAAATACTTTTCTCTATCATCTCTAGTTCTAGGACTCTTTAAAGCTCTCATCTTTAGAATTCTTTCTCTTTGTCCTTTTCTTCTTCTTATATATATAAAAAAAAAGAAAAATTATTATATAAAAAATATAGAGAACATAACAAACTATCCACATCCTTCTTGGAAAAGAAAATCCGGATGGTTAGTGAGAATTGAACAAAAACCTACCTTTGACCAAGTAGCCAATGAATCCACTATGGATAAAATCAATCATGAACCTCAAGTTCTAATGGACCTTTGCTACCCAGCAGGCTTAGCTCAACCATCTTGTATTCGACTACCCCAAACTATTGCTACCACCTTCGAGCTAAAACCTCAAATCAATAATATGCTCCTTAAATTCATTGGAGTTAAAGATGCATGTATTTTTATTAGAGAATTTAAGGAAGTTTGTGACACCATGAGAATACACCAGCTCTTAGAGGATGCCATTAAACTAAGACTGATTAATTTTATTCTCAAGAATAATGTAAAATAAAATGGCTATATAGTCTTCCCAACCACTCGATTGCAACATGGAATGGATTTGTCAAAGTATTCTTGAGAAAATTCTTCCCACATCACAAAATAGCCAAGTTAAGAAATAAAATTAATCAATTTTATTAGTTAGGGAAAGTGTTATTTTGAAAATGTCTAGACCATTTTAAAAACCTCTTGAGCTAATGCCCATATCATGTGATAGAAATTTGAAGGTTGTGCCAAATTGTGTATGAAGGTTTAGAACCAAATTCAAGAACAATGCTACAGTCGATGTGCTAGGGCCAATTCATGTATAAGGAAGCTAATGAAGTCTGGCAATTTTTAGAGAACCTAGCAAAAAAGAGTCCATAATGAGAGGCAACTAAAAAATTAGACAAACCCACACCATCAAGAGGAGGGATGCACCATGTCCAAACTTTCCTAGCTGAATTTACAAGCCTAGCTCGTAGAGTTGAGGCCCTAGAATTATAGAGATCAACCAATGTAAACCAAGTGTTTGCATCCATGTGCAATGACTGCAGTGCACTGGACCATATCATAGAGGAATATCCTTTCTTGATGAACCAGACTGATAATGATTATGCACAGGTGAATACAGCATACCAAAGACCAAATAATAATCCTTATGCATCCACTTATAACCCAGGATGGAGATACCATCCTAATGTTTCATGGTCACAAGGTCTGAATGTAGGCGATTCTAGCTTCAACCAATCAAACCCAAGGCCTTACCCTACAATAAACAACCCACTAAGATTCAACAATAATAAAAAGAAATTAGACTCTCTAGAAAAAAAGCTTAGAAAATCTAACAAAATCAATGACTGATAATGTAACTACCCTTAATACTTTTATGCAAGCCACTGGTCAAATGCTAATAATAAACACACAAGCAATACCTCATTTAAAAATACAATTAGGATAGTTAGCTACTACTATGAGTGAAAGAGAAAAGGATAGATTATCAAGTCAACTTGAGGCTAACCCTAGAATCAAAAATAATCAAAAATCTCAGCAAAGAGTCGAGATTAATCAATTAAATGCTATCTATACACTAAGATTTGAAAAATAAATAGATAACCATATGGGTACACCTAAAGCACCAGAAGAATAAATAGAAGATCCACTATCTAAATCAATATCTAACTAGGGCCAGTCTAAAAAAGCTAAAGAAAGAGAACCTAATTTTCCAGCAGAGCCTGCACCAGAATTAGTTGGACCAATACCCAAGATTATAGCATCCTTTCCTAACATACTTAAGTCCAACCAAAACTTAGCCCAATTAGATAAAATCTTGGAGGTCTTTAAGCAAGTTAAAGTAAATATTTTCTTATTAGATATGATCCAATAAGTTCTAACATATGCTAAATTTCTTAAAGACTTGTGTACCAGGAAAAAAACCACCAATATACCTAAGAGAGCCTTCCTGGCAGCTAGTGTGAATTCATACCTATCAAACCATGTGCTAGTGAAATACAAAGATCCAGAATCTTCCATTATTTCTTGCATCATAGGAAAAATCCTCATTGATAATGCTCTATTAGACATAGGGGTGAGTGTCAATATACTACCTTATTCAGTTTATGAAAAGTTAGAGTTGAAAAATTAATGCCTACAGGAATGACTTTATAATTATCTGATCGATCTTTGAAAGTACCAAAGGAAATAGTAGATGATGTATTAATTAAGGTTAGTAATTTTATCTACCCAGTAGAGTTCGTGATTCTAGAAACTGAACTAATAATAAACCCAAATGGCCACATCCCAATTATACTAGGTTGATAATTTCTAGCCACAGCCAATGCTCAAATTAACTGTTGAAATGGTCTAATGAAACTTTCCTTTGGTAATATGACCATAGATCTAAATATTTTTAACTTGTCTGAAATAAATTAAGTGACCTGAACTGGATACAAGATAATGTTTATAAACCCATTGACCTAAGTGATGAAAAATTTAACATAGAACCATGAACGAATCAGAACTATGAAGAATTTGAGGAGGTCAATGATTTAGCTACAGTCAATATAAAATTTAGTTGGGAACCTCTAGTTAAATCATTGTCTAGACCATTAGTGGAGGAAACACCCAAGTTAGAATTAAAAACACCCCCAAAATACCTAAAATATACATATCTAGGTCCATCAAAAATTTTGCTAGTAATTATTTCAGTGGACCTAGACCCTATACAAGAGGGAGAATTATTGACTGTCCTTAAGAAAAATAAAGAAGCATTAGGATGTGCCATGGCTAATTTAAAAGGGATTAGTCCCTCGATTGTTCAATATAGAATTCATCTATTAGAGAATGCTAAGCTAAACAGAGATCCCCAAAGAAGACTTAACCTAGCCATGAAAGAAGTTGTAAAAGAAAAAATAATAAAACTCCTTAATAATGGAATAATATATTCAATCTCAGACAGTTCATGGGTAAGCCCAGTATAAGTGGTACCCAAGAAATCAGGAGTTACTGTAGTCCAAAACAATCATAATGAATTAGTTCCAGCAAGAGTTCAAACTAGATAGAGGGTCTGCATTGATTATAGAAAATTAAATACAGCTACCTAAAAGGACCATTTTTCTCTATCCTTCATAGACCAAATGTTAGAACGACTAGTAAGGCATGAATTTTATTATTTTCTGAATGGATATTTGGAGTACAACCAAATTCCTATAGCCCTTGAGGATCATAAAAGGACTACCTTTACCTATCTATATGGAATCTTTGCCTACAGATGCATGCCCTTTGGGTTATATAATGCATCAGCTACTTTTCAAAGATACATGATTAGCATTTTCTCTAACATGGTTGAAAGGTTACTAAAAATTTTCATCGACAATTTTTTCATCTTTGGATTCACCTTCATTGATTGTCTTCATCATCTTAAATTAGTCTTAGAAAGATGTAAAGAAAAGCATCTTATTTTAAATTAGAAAAAAATGCTAATTTATGGTTAAAAAAGGCATAGTCTTTGGTCATGTAATTTCAAAATAAGGTATAGAAGTAGATAAAGCCAAGGTAGATTTAATTAAAAACCTTCCACCATCAAATTTAGTAAAAGAAATTCACTCTTTCCTCGGACATGTTGGTTTTTATAGGTGATTTATTAAAAATTTCAACAAAGTAGCTCGACCATTAACTAACTTATTAGCCAAAGATATCAAATTTAACTTCACACCTGAATGTCTCGAGTCCTTTGAAAATTTAAAGAAAGAACTGACTTCGACCTTAATTATTCATCCACCTATGGGGACTCAACCTTTTGAGCTCATGTGCGATACAACTGATCATGCCATAGGAGCTATTCTAGGTCAAAAGATAGATAAGCTATCTCAAGTATTCTATTACGCTAGTAGGACCTTAAATGAAGCACAGCTTAATTACTCAACCATTGAAAAAAAAATTTAGCTATGATATTTGCATTAGAAAAATTTAGGTCATATTTAGTGGGATCTCATGTAATCATTTACACATATCACTCAGTCATTAGGCACCTTCTCTCAAAGAAGGATGCTAAGACACACCTAATTAGATGGATCTTACTTTTGCAAAAAATTGACCTAGAGATTAGGGATAAGAAAGATTCTGAAAATATAGTAGCATATCATTTATCTCATCTAGCAGTCACACCAACTTAGGAAACACCTGTCAATAAGTCCTTTTCTAATAAACAATTACTATTAGTAACCTCAGAATCATGGTATGCCGACATAGTAAACTTTCTAGCCACTAGCCAAATTTCAATGCACTGGACTACTTAGGATGAGAACAAATTTTTCTCTCAAGTATTCCATTTAGGATGATCCATATTTATTTGAACAATATTCCAAATAAATCATAAGAAGATGTATCCAAGATAATGAAGTTAGGAGCTTTTGCCATGACTAAGCTTGTGGTGATCATTTTCGAGCTAAAAAGACTACAGCTGGAGTGCTCTAATATGGATTCTATTGGCCTAACCTATTTAGGGATACCCATGAATACTATAAAAGTTGTTTTTAGTGTCAACAAATAGGTTGGATCATAAAGAAAGATATGATGCCTATGAATCCAATTTTAATTATAGAAATTTTTGATGCATGGGAAATAGATTTCATGAGATCATTTCCAAAATCTTTTGGAATTGAGTATATCTTAGTAGCTGTTAACTATGTATCCAAGTGAGTAGAGGCAGTGCCATGTATGACCAATGATGGTAGGATTGTTATCAAATTTCTTAAAGAAAACATCCTCTCCCAATTTGGTACCCCTAGAGCTATTATCAGTGATCGCAGAACACACATCTGCAATCGATCTTTTGCATCACTAATGAAGAAGTATAACATTACCCACAAATTGGCCACACCCTATCATTAGCTAATGAGTGGGCAAGTTAAAGTTTTTAATCACCAAATCAAGCTAATTTTAGAGAAAACAATAAGCACCAATAGGAAAGATTGGTCTTTGAAATTAACAGATGCACTATAGGCATATCGCACAACTTTCAAGACCAACTTAGGAATGTCTCCTTATAAGCTTATTTTTAGTAAAGCATTGAATATAGGGTGATGTGGGCCATTAAATAATTAAACATGGACTTGGATGCAGTCAAAGACCAAAGAAAATTACAAATCAATGAACTTGAAGAAATTAGGAATGATCCTATGAAAATTCAAAAATTTATAAAAAAGAAACTAAAGCTTTTCATGACCAAGCAATTAATAAAAAATCTTTTATTCCTAAACAAAAAGTTTTTTTATATAATTCTAGGCTACATCTATCTCCAGAAAAATTAAGATCTAGATGGACTAGACCCTATATAGTTAAGAAAGTCTTCTCATATGGGGCTATAGAGATTGAAAATTTAAGTAATGGTGTTACTTTTAAAGTTAATAGATAATGACTAAAATCATTCTTGGAACTATCCACTAAATCTAATGAAGAAGCCATGGTTCTCTATGAACCTATATACTCTGATAAATTTATGGACAAGTCTGGCTGAAGACGTTCAACTTAGCACTTACTAGGAGGCAACCCAGCTTTCTGCATTCAAATTTTATTTTTGCTTTTAGTTTACTTTTTTTTAAGGACTAAATTAGGGGGAGAACTACAAAATCATACTGGATGAAAAACAAATAAACCCCAGGCTGAAATTAGAAATATACTAAGCCAGGTGAACTCTTTTCTTTTTTCTTCTATTTATATATCATACTTTATTTTCTTTTCTCCATTGAGGATAATGAAAATTAAGTTAGGAAGAAAGGATAAATAAAAAATTTTAGTCCTTGAATACTATAATAATTAGTCTTATGTACCAGATTTCATCTCGATTTGAAGTTTTTCGGGCATTTTAATCAATGATTGATTAATAATTTAGAGAATTTTTGAAATACTAAGGATCGAATTATTATGAAAATCTAATAAATGGTCAGATTTAGAATAGAATAAATTTTTGAGTGATTCTAAAATCTTCTTTCAGGCTATATTTAATAAAAAATCTATTTTGTATGGATATGAGTGAAGGCTATGAAAAAAGATAAAATAAAAAATTAAAAAAATAAAAAATAAGTTCTAAATATTGGTCCCATAGCTTAAATAAGTAATATTATTCACATAAAAAAGTGCACAATATGAAGAAGCTTGTTATACAGCGTGTTTTAACTTATAGCTTGTTTGACTCAAGTCAATAAACCTTAGGGGTATTCTACCCCTAATACGTTAAAACCAACTGGTTTGGGAGTCAATGATCCAAAGCTCATTACAAAGGTCAGATAGAAAGCTTAAAGAGTTAAAATATTGCACTAGCTGTAATGTGCAAAAAAAAAAAAAAAACTCTAGCCCATACTAAAGATAGAGGATTTAAAGAATAAAAATGAGGAGTTGGTCAAAGAAAAGCTCTAAAATTTTATATTCTTCACTTAACCATTATTTAGGATGAAATTAATAATCCAATGAATTATCTCTTAAATCTCTAACCAGTTATTAACTGACCTTCGGATAATCTGATTAAATACTTTTATATCTTATCGAGTCAATACATGCTTCTAATTTTTCTTTTTTTACTCGAGAATGAGTAAAACTCAAGTTAAGAGATGTGATAAATACCATAAATATACTAAATAATAGCACTAAAATATGTATAAATTATTATTTATTATAGAAATTAATATTTTTATTTATATTTTATAGAAAATAAAGCTTATTAATTAAATATCTCAATTTATGGGTTTAAACAAATCAAGTTTGACATAAAATAGAGCTAAAATGGAAATGATATGAAGGCTGAAAGTTTTAAAATTAAAAAAAAAAGAATAAAAGTCCTCCACTAAACTGGCCAGTCCAGCAACTCGGCCCGACCGCCATGTGAACCAGCTCTACCTAGCTTGGCCCAGCACCGCATGCCAGCCCGTGCAAAATCCAAATCTACCTAACCTCCTAGCCCTGATGTCTGGCCGACGTCACAAATGTCCCAACTTATGGGGAGGAAAACTATGGCGATAAATTGGGTGTTCACACGGTCCACAGGGGCTTCATTAGGCACTAGCAATTTTGCATCATCCGACAATCGATGGCATGTTTTGAGCATAATCCAATGGTAGGAATGGAATCCAGTTTTGACACAAATTCCTTCAGCCCTTCTATATGGGATTCGATGGCTCTCAGTAGTCCAAAGCACCATCTAATGGCCAAAATAGCTCCTAGTTTGATTCAAACTCCTCCTAGCTTCTAATGCATCATCCAATAGCCAAAAACACCCTATTAAAGAGATTTGATGGCCTAGAATCAATTCGAGTGTTAATTAATAGTTGGTGGTGGATTTTTGATGGATTTTGGAGTGCTCGATCTCATCTAATAGCCAGAATTCAGCATATCTATTTAATTCGATCCAAATTAAAATAGGACTTTGATAAGTACTCAAAACTCCCTATTTTCTCTTCTATTTAAACCTCCCTACACCCCAAAACTTAGAGAGGTCCTCTTAGATCTAAACAAAGCTCTCCTCTCTTCCTTCCAAGCTGTAGACACTTTCTTTCTCTCCTCTCTTCTTTCTTTCTCCTTTTGTCTTCTTCCATCTTTCTTCTGAGGAGTTTGAAGCTGTCAGGAGTGAGTAGATTTGTGAGGATTTGTGGTGCTCCCAAGCCTTGGGAGGCCATGGGAGGAGTCAAGGTGTTGGCTCCAAAGATTCCAGGGGCTTCATTGGTGCTTCGTAGACCTGAGACACAAGGTGAAGCAAGGAACCAAAGCTGAAAAATTAAGACTATAGAAAAAGAATTTTCTACAGGTTAGCCAGCTTAGTCCAAAACTGGATCGGCTAAGTCTCAGAGCATAGAAAAAATAGAGAGCTGTGCATTTGGAACTGCTGGCATGGCACAGGACTGGGCCGGCTCAGTTTCAGACTGAGCCGACCTAGTGAAACTTAGCCGGCTCAATGCTGAGACTGAGCCGACTTAGTGCACCAGTAGAGTTATGCGAGGGTTTGTTTTGGATTAGGATCCAGATTGATCCTAGGGGTCTTAAGACCTAATTTGAGAGGTCTTAAGGTGGCTAATTCATGTATAGGTCAGGTCTAGATCCAGAAGATGAGAGCATGCGAGACATGGGTGTACATGAGCTCGGTGAGTGCTTTCATGTATTGAGTTAGTCGAAGAGTTTTTTGGTCGAGCCTAATGGCTATGTATAAATACATAGGTTGTATTATGTTTTAATAGAGTGTGGAACACAGACCTTTTCTTCCTCAACTTTGTTCTTCTCTTCTCTCTAGAGTTGCCGCCCTAGGTTCTTGAAGAAGTCCTAGAAAAGGGGGCATCTTCCTCAAGCCTAAGGAGGGAGGCGCCCCATCATAGATCCAGATGGAGGATCGGTGATTTGCTGCCCATAGAGAACATCACTGGTTCCTTCAAGTCCATACTAGAGATCAAGAGGTTCCGCAACATGACATCGATGCTTGTGATGTCAAGGATGATTTGCATTTGAGCGATATCATGGGTCTAAAATATGGTATCAGAGCTAGGTGATGCCTGAAATATTATGGACCGCAACATGGTATCAAAGCCAAGTTTCAGGGCCTGATGGTGCATGGAAAGAGCCAAGTTTCAGAGCCTGATGGTGCATAGAAGCAAAGAAGAAGTCATACAAGATGAAATTAGAAATCTACACAAGAATTTCATGGTATGTCTCAAATCTATCTTGTTATTGCTGTGGTTTGGCCAATCGGGAGCAGCGAGTTGAAGGTGGAGGCTGAGAGGACTAATGGAAAGAGATTTTTCTAGGATGGAAGGACTTGGTGCATGATTTATTGATCGATCTTGATGGAAAGACTGGGGTGTATGATGGTTATGTGACAGGCAGGGAGCACTAGAGTGCTACAATAGCGCTTCCCTGGAGATACATGGCTGAGAAAGGCTCGATGATGCAGCAGTCGAGGAAGGTATCTCAGCAGAGAGCATTAGAGTTCTCTAGAAAGATGGGTAGTGTAGGGCTATTGAAGAGAGGTTTTCCAAGGAGTACTGGTTGAAGGAAGGCTGAAGAAGAGACTATACGTCCTTCGATGTCTGAAAGGTGAAAAAGTAGTCAGAGATGTATTCAGCAGTTCGACTAGAGCATGGATCTATGAAGCCTTGGGAGTGATGGAGATGGATGATCCATGGAGGTCTAGTAGGTTAGGGCTGGACAACTGTAGAGCGGCGTAGAGATGAGTCAGGGAGTGCTGGAGTGCTACAGGAGTGCTATCATGGAGGCACGGGGCTGAGAGAGGCTCGGTGGTGCAACAGTCGAGGAGTGTATCTCAATAGAGAGTATCAGTGGTATCTTAGAGAAACCCGATGCAGGTCTTAGGGAGAGTCAGGAGGTCTCATAGAGTGCCAGAAAGTCTCAGGCAGTCGAAAGTATCATGGATTAGGTTTCTTCTACAAGAGCACCAAGGAGAGTCGCGGTTCAGGTGGAGGATGGTTCGCTGGATGCAACTGCAGCGATGGCTGGTGTAGGGAAAAAAGAGAAGGACTAGGATGAAATTCCCTAGGGTTCAGTCACTGGATTTAGAAGAGCTGGATAAGCTCTTGGGTTTCGAAGGTGCCCACGGGTTGTGGAGGTATCCGAGATGGCTTCGAAGAGGACCGTAGAGTATGGAGAGTTCAAAAGGGTAGCGATGGTGTTCAAGGTACAGCGGTAGGCCCAGTAGTGCAGCGTTGGGTGGGTGGCCTTGAGGGACTCGATGACATAGGTGGAGCTCCACAGTGGTGGCTTCATAATTAGAGAAAAAATTTGACATGAGTTCAGAGCACTGGTGATGCACAGTTCTAGGTGGAGTGGCGTGTGCAGGTGGACAGGTGTAGTTCTGAGAAGATTGTGTCAGATGGTACAGCATGTGCTGGTGCAAAAATGCTATAGGTTCTCCAAAAAAGTTTAGAAAAAGTGATGCAGCTGCTAAATAGAAGGGATCCTATAATTTCAAGATGGTGCTAAGAAGCAAGCACAGGTCATCAGCGATGGAGATGGTCATCCCAAAGGCCTCAAGGGTGCACAATAGCTGAACAGGATTAGCAGAGGCGATGTTTGCATAGGGGCTGTCGAGTGTGCAGGGATAGCGGGATCATGCAGGAGGTCATTACCGTGGGGTTTGCCCAGGCTTCGGGCACCAAGGTGGAGATTATGAGGATTTATGGTGCTCCTAAGCCTTGGGAGGCCATGGGAGGAGTCAAGGTGTTGGCTTCGAAGATTTCAGGGGCTTGGTTGGTGCTTCATAGACCTAGAACACAAGATGAAGCAAGGAACCAAAGTCGGAGAATCAAGACTACAGAAAAAGAATTTTCTGTAGGTTAGTCGGCTCAATCCAAAATTGGGTCGACTAGGTCTCGGAGTATAGAAAAAATAGAGAGCTGCACGTTTGGGACTGCTAGCACGGCACAAGACTGGACCGGCTCAGTTTCAAACTGAGCCAACCCAGTGAAACTTAGCCAGCTCGGTGCTGAGACTGAGCCGACTCAGTACGCCGGCAGAGTTACGCAGGGGTCTGTTTTGGGCTAAGATCTGGATTGATCCTGGGGGTCTTAAGGCCTGGTTTGAGAGGTCTTAAGGTGGCTAATTCATGTATAGATTGGGTCTAGATCCAAAGGATGAGAGCATGGGAGACATGGGTGTACATGGGCTCGGTGTGTACTTTCATGTATTGGATTAGCTGGGGAGTTTTTTGGTCAGGCCTTATGGCTATGTATAAATACATAAGTTGTATTAGGTTTTAATAGAGTGTGGAACACAGACCTTTTCTCCCTCAACTCTATTCTTCTCTTCTCTCTAGAGTTGCCACCCTAGGTTCTTAAAGAAGCCCTAGAAAAGGGGGCATCTCCCTCAAGCCTAAGGAGGGAGGTGCCCCATTACAGTTCCAAGTGGAGGATCGGTGGTTTGCTGCCCATAGAGAACGTCACTGATTCCTTCAGATCCATAATAGAGATCAAGAGCTTCCACAATATGATATCAGTGCTTGTGATGTCAAGGATGATTGGCATTCAAGCAATATCATGGGTCTACAATATGGTATCAGAGCTAGGTAATGCCTGGAACATTGTGGATCATAACATAGATCATCAACCATGCTTGGCTAAGAAGTTGAATTTTAGGAAAGTAGATAAAGTCTTTGAGCATGGGTTGTAATTTTCTTTCTTTATCTTTGTAATTTCTTTTACGCAAATATGTTCTCCTACCTAGTTTTTAATGAAATTTATTTTTATGCATGAGATCTTAACTTTATGATATGCTTATTATTAATTAAAATTTAGATAGATTATATTTTTTGAGTTGGGTTGTGATTGAAAGATATAGTCCATACTCGATTTAATAATTTATTTTAGAAAATAATCATTAAAAGCCATATTCTAAATTTTTAAGAATTAAAGTATTAAATAATTTATGATTCTATAAAGATTATCATGATCAAAAGATATGAATCATACTCTAAGAAAATAAATTATAATCATAACTAAAATCTTAAAATTTAAATTCTTGCATTAAAAATAGTTACCATAACCCTGCTAAAGGTGGATTCAAAACTCTAGAGTATCTTTAATTAATTCTAAAATCTTAATTATTATTTTTTATTTTAATTTGCTAAGTTTTAATTAATCTTATTTAATCTACTTAATTAAATTACTGTCATAAAATTTAAAATCAATCAAGTATTTTTCTTTTTTTTTAATTAACTGCCCTAGATCCCTGAGGAAATCGACACCCGACTCATCACTATTCTAACCTATAAGAAGATCAGTTTAATTTTTATTTATTATTATAACGACAAGCATCACATATAGATGAGATGTAAGGGTACATTATCAAAAAATATGATCAACTCTAAAGCATTCTGTTGTCAAGCAATGCTTCGATGAGATATGGGTACAAGTGTCCCTTGGATCTAAGATCATCATGGTGACTTACAAGCAACTCATTATACTTTGATGCTAGACTATTTGAATTTTTGATTTAGTAATGAAAGATTTTTGGACATAGTCAAGTACTTGTGAAGTCGATGAGTAATCAAGATGGGATTAACTACTCCAAAAGTTTAGTGATAATACATCACTATATTTTAATTTAGCAAAATCTTGGCCAGGGTAATCCATATGATGGATCTGATATTTTGAAATATAATATAGATGATGTAATGAGAGTTAACAGTCAAACCTTGAGTCGACCTATAAGCATTCATGGTCAAGGAGATGAATTATATGAAAACTACATCTATATAGGTTCTAGAATATTGCTTTATACATTCGACCTATCCGGCCGTTGGGTATCATTACTATTTGGTCACTTTGATTAGTATAAAAATTTATTCTTATACTGTTGATTTAGGTTTGAACCTATATGCTCATAGATATTAGAGATCTCGATCTGATCGAATGGTTGATCAACGGTTAAGAATCATTTTAGTATTAAACATTCAATATGATTGTTGTTTAACCTAGTGCAAGTATTGTAGGAGGATTAATTAGCAATTGAATTACTAATTTACTCAATATGATTGAACAAGAAGGCTGAGATTGAGTGTAATTAAATAAGATTCAATTAGATTTGGTTTGGGCTTGATTAGATCAAGTCCAATTGATTTATGGGATAAGCCAATTCCAAAGGAGATCAATTCCTTATTGAATTAGGACGTGTAAAACTAATTTTTAATTTGATTAGAATCTAAATTAGAATTAAATTTGATTAAATTTGATTAATTAGCCTTTTAGTTGGACTAAGATTATCCTTAATTGGGTTGCATAAGTTTTAATTTAATTGGACTTAAAAATTGCTTTGACTAGATCAAAACATGAAGTCCTAGTTTGATTAGAACTTCTCCCTTGCACCACCTAGCCTTTCCCACTCCACTTTCCTAGATTTATGGCATGAGATGTCTCACACCCAGGTGGTTGATCAACGGTTAAGAATCATTTTAGTATTAAACATTCAATATGATTGTTGTTTAACCTAGTGCAAGTATTGTAGGAGGATTAATTAGCAATTGAATTACTAATTTACTCAATATGATTGAACAAGAAGGCTGAGATTGAGTGTAATTAAATAAGATTCAATTAGATTTGGTTTGGGCTTGATTAGATCAAGTCCAATTGATTTATGGGATAAGCCAATTCCAAAGGAGATCAATTCCTTATTGAATTAGGACGTGTAAAACTAATTTTTAATTTGATTAGAATCTAAATTAGAATTAAATTTGATTAAATTTGATTAATTAGCCTTTTAGTTGGACTAAGATTATCCTTAATTGGGTTGCATAAGTTTTAATTTAATTGGACTTAAAAATTGCTTTGACTAGATCAAAACATGAAGTCCTAGTTTGATTAGAACTTCTCCCTTGCACCACCTAGCCTTTCCCACTCCACTTTCCTAGATTTATGGCATGAGATGTCTCACACCCAGGTAGTCCATGCGAACCCCATGTGCCCCATATCTTTCTTACATGGTAATTAGTTTTGGATCAAGTCAAAATAAGGAGGTTGTTTTGATTTTAAACTCTATTTGATAGAATTTGAATAAACAAAAACTCTATCCCATATATGGCCCCAACTCTCCTGACTTTCTTCTGATTTTCTTAATGGAGAAAGAGGAAAGGTTGTGCACCAATTCTATGGAATCCACACTAAAAGAATAGGAGGAGGCATCCAAGAGTTGAGCACCCTAAATCTTATCTAATTTAGACATTCCTTTCGAGGTGTTTGACCTAGACAAGGATCCTCTCTATCTCTCTATTTAAAGAAAGTTTGGGCATGATTTTTCCATAGTAATTACACCTAAGATAGAGGGTTTTGGGCATGGGTTCCTTGGGTTTAAGAGGGTCTTTGGCATGGGCTATTGTAGGGACACAAGTTCAAGTATCTAAGTGAGAAAAGAAAGAGAGAAGAAAGGTCTTCTTTAGGTTTTCTTTTAGATCTTCTTCCACAAATTTTTGAGAGAAAAAAGTGAGGAAGAAGACTTCTCTTAGATCCTCCCAATCTCCTTTTAGTCCTTGGAAGGTCCAAGTAACTTCAAGAAGGAGGTTTGTGATCAATCGTCGAAGAAGGATCAGCATAGCGCAGCATACTATGCTGATTTCCAAAGATTGGACTTCAGATCAAGATCGAGGCTTCGTGTGGACTTCTCGTAGAGGCCGGATGCATGTGTGACTTGAAGCAATAACCTTAGCCTCAGATCAGCAAACGGTGATCTCTACCTACAAAAAGGTAAAAGAGATATGATCTTTTTCAGTTACTAGATTAGATCTAGTTTTGTTCGATGTTGATATGATCAACATCCTTGCTTTTTATTTATATTTAATTTTTAGATTTACTACATGCATGAATCATGTCATAAGATCTTAGATCTAGGAATTTCTTGCATATTTTATACATTAATATGATTAATCTATTGCTTTTATTGTTCTTATTTTGAAAAAGTTTTGAAATAAATGCTTGCAAACCCTAGATTTTTTCTTCAGTTCCACGATCTCTCATACAAGATGGTAGTGGTGTAGAATATATTTTGTATGCTGATGTGCCTTTAGTTCTTTTTCCTAAGATATGCTCTAGTACTATCATAATACATCAAAATTAGATCATCAATGGAGGGTGCTACTCTGAGCTTGCTGATGAACTTTCACAACCATACAGCTTCCTTTGTAGTATCTGATTCAGCAATGTACTTTGCCTCACATACTGAATTGGCCATGATATGCTGCTTGATACTTTTTCAGGAAACCACACCACTATTGAGGATAAAAATAAATTTTAACATACTTTTGCTATCATCATGATCTAACTAAAAGCTGAAATCAGTATATCCTACAAGTTTTAAGTCAGATTCTCCATAGACTAACTATTGATCCTTAGTATATCTCAAATACTTAAGGATAGTTTTAACTATCTTCTAATGATTCTCTCTTGGATCAGATTGGTATCTGCTCACTACTCCTAGTGAGTATGCTATATCTGATCTCGTATATGTCATGGCATATATTACAGAATCCACTACTGAAGTATATAGTATTCTACTTATATGCTCTCTTCTGAGGAGGTGTTGAACAATCCTTCTTCGAGAGAAAAATTTCATGGCCTATCGAGAGATGCCTTTCTTGAAATTTTTCATACTGAACCTTTTCAACATTGTGTCTATGTACGTGGACTGGAACAACCCAAGCAGCATCTTAGATCTATCCCTATAGATTTTCATCCTTAGGATGTAGGATGCTTCTTCTAATCCTTCATGGAGAGCTGTGATGATAACCATATCTTTATTTCCCATAATATAGGAATGCCATTTTCGATTAAGAGAATATCATCCATATATAGAACAAGAAATACAACTACTAGACCATTTATCCACTTATAGATGCAGGATTCCTCTCTATTCTTAACGAAGCTATATGTTTTGATGATCTTATCAAAATGCATGTTCCAACTCCAAGGTACTTACTTTAAACTATAGATGGACCTCTGAATCTTGCATACCTTAGACTCGTCTATGGATGTGAAATCTTTAAGTTGTATTATATACACCTCTTCTTCTAGTTCTTCATTTAGAAAAGCTATTTTTACATCCATCTACTAGATCTCATAGTCTAAATGTGCAATTATCGCAGCATGATTTGAAAAGATTTCAGCATTACCATAGAAGAAAACATCTTATTATAGTCAATACTATAATGCTAACGATATCCTTTGGTAACCAAATGGGCTTTATAGGTCTCCATCTTACTTTTTGCACCTCTTTTTTTTTGAATACCCACTTACATCCTATGAATTTTATCCTTTCAGGTGGATTAACTAATGTCCATACATTGTTGATTTTCATGGACTCCATTTTGAATCTCATGGCTCCAAGCCATGACTCAGAATCAGGTCTCTACATTGCATCCATATCGGATCCTCATCATTATCATCGAGCTCAATAGGATCACTGTTCTGGACCAAAAAATCATATTATTTCTCCAGCTAATGCGTTACTCTATCGGATCACCTTAAGGATGGCTTTACACTAGGTTTCGAGTTTGATCTTATCAAATTCGATTCAAGTTTACTTACTAGTATCGATTCTTCTACCTAATAAACCTCCTCAAGTTCAATCTTAAAAGTACTAGTTCCTTCTTCAAAGAACTTCTTTTCCAAAAAGATTGCTCTATTGCTGATGAATAACTTTTATTCTTCAACTTGGTAGAAGTAATATCCTTTTGTCTCTTTTAAATATCCAACAAATAGATATCTGTCAGACCTAGGTTCAAGCTTATTTATTTTCAAATACTTGATATAAGCTAGACAACCCCAGACCCTAAGGTGTAAGAATATCGACTTACATCCTTCCATATCTCATATGGTGTCTTACTTACAAACTTACTTAGAACTCTATTCAGTAAGTACAAGCCAACTCTAGTGCATATCCTCAAAAAGAGATTGGCAAATTTGCAAAGCCCATCATGGACCGAATCATGTCCAATAAGATTCAATTCCTCCTTTCTGACACACCATTGAGCTATGGTATACCAAGAAGGATCCTTTGAGAGAGAATTTTATTCTCTTCTAGATATGTCAAAAACTTACTAATAAGGTATTCACCTCCTCAATCTGATCGAAGGATTTTAATATTTTTACCAGTTTATTTCTTTACTTCAGTATGGAATCGCTTGAACATTTCAAAGGACTCAGACTTATATTCATAAGATAGATATACCCATACCTCGATAGATTGTCTGTGAATATATGAAGTAGTCATATCCATCTCTAGTACTTGTATTCATAGGTCCACATACATCAGTATGTTTAAGGCTTAGAAGATCACTAGCTCACTCATCTTTCTAGAAAAGGTGACTTGACCATTTTTCCAAGCAGATGGGACTCATAAGTTAGCAATGATTCATAATCACTGACTTCAAGGATACCCTTTTGTGCTAATCTGTTTATCCTATTCTTGTTAATATGACCTAGCCTATAGTTCCAAAGATAGATATTTAAGGCATCATTTGTTCTAGAGTATTTGCTGGACGTGTATACTATACTATCAGGCTATGATAATATGTAAATACCATTATTCATTTGTCTGTGCATCATAGTAATACCATTTGCAATGACATCACAATTATCTTTCTTTATTAAAAATTCAAAATTATTCAAGGCTAATTGGCCAACAGAAATAACATTTAATAAGAAATTAGGACAAAAATAACAAACACTAAAAATAATGATATTTGATTTGAATACAAGCTTGATGATTTCTAAAGCTAGAACTAGAACCAATCTTTCATCTCCAACATTTAAGAGTCTCTCACCATCTTCAAATCTTCTACTGATCTGAAGTCCCTACAATGAGTTTCATATATTAATAAGACTATTGGTATCCAATACTCAGGTAGTAAAATCATAAATAAAAAAATTATAAGATATTATCATAAGCACCTTATCTAGCAATAGCTTGCTTCTTTCTCTTGTTTGGCCTATTTGGATCCAGTGAGGTAATGTACAGAGGATAATTTCTTTTCCAGTGCCCATGCTTCTTATAGTAGAAGCACTCTACCTGACTTTGGTTAGACTTGGGATTCTTGATCTAACTAGGCTAAAATGTCACAATACTTTGCACCTTTTTACTCTTCTTCTTATTATTTTCTTCCTTTTTCCAATGGGTCGATACCCTGAAGAAGATCCTCCCACTAAATTCATCATCTCTTTCTAGAGTTGGTGATCCTTCTTGAAAGTTTGCAACAACTCCAACAAACCATAGTAGTTCACTATAGGCTTTATCATCTATAATGACTGAGAAAAGAAAGATATGACTTTGGCAATAAATTCAATATCGCATCTTTCCTAAGTTGCTCTTATTATAAAAATTAATTCCACATACAGACCGACATGGCCACTGGTGATCAGCCAAGCAACAAGGAAGAACTCCTTAGAGATTACTATTGAAGCATGATCAATGAATTCAAGAAATAGAGAAGAAGAGTAGTAGAGATTTCTGAAAGAAAAGAGCTTTATTTTAATGAATTCAGCATCATATACAACCTTGACCTATTTCAAGTATATATACTTTACAAAAAGATCAAGCTTCAAGCTCATAGAAAAACTATCTAAATCAAAAATAATCCATGTACACAAAACATATCTACGAAAACTGAGCCGGCATAGTTTTAGATTGAGCCGACTAACCTACGACTGGATCAGCTTAGTCTGAGATTGAGCTGACCCAGTTGTGTACCATGCTATTGAACCCCCTAAGTAATTTTGATGATGACCAAACATTAAAGCAAATAATTACTAATATATTTTATTTTAAGTATTCCAATGTTAGAAAAAAGAGAGCTCTTTGATCAAAATAAGGAAGACATAAAGTAGAATTCAAATAAAAATTGAATCCCCTTGATTGGTATAAAAATTATCTCAAAATTTCCTTGAAGTACTCTTCGAGATGTCTCAAAATTTTTTCGAGAGCTCTTAAGTAGATTGGCACACCCCAAACATAGTTCTAACTCAATTTTGAGAGGTCTTGAGTGAATCTTGAGAGCTCTCAGTCTCAGATGATAGAAATTCAATTTTTGTGCTCTGAGAGTGAGAGGTCTTGCAGGATTCTCGAGAGATCTCATGGTTCCAGCGAGACATCTCATTCAGAACTGAGAGATCTCGGTCTCAAGCGAGCCATTTTTCCTAGAAAGCTGATTTTTTGTGTGACTAAAAGTGAGAGCTCTCTTGATCAAACTGAGAGGTCTCATAACCTGGCAAGACGTCTTGAGACAAATCGAAAGGTCTCGAGACTCGGAGACAACCTTTTGATGGGACATTCTAGATTAGATTTTTTTGATCCTAACAGCTAGTTGCTGCTCTCCAATGATTGAATTTTATTTTTTTTGAGCTTCAATCATCACCAGAAAAGAGAGAATATTGTAGATATAAAAGGAAGAAGGCTTATTTTTAATTGATCCAAAAAAAATGAGAGAAAGCAAAGCATGCTCTGTTCTTGAACGAATACCCAATCTTCAATTAATTAGTTCTCTCAAGCTTTGAAGAACCCTCAAGTGCATTAACTTCACATATTCAAAGAGGCTTTCAATGAACTATAAGGATAACTTTTCTGCTCATTCAAAGGGGTATTTCGAGTTGTAAAATTTTTTTTTCTCTTTCCATGTATTTGATTTCAGTAGGGGCTCAAACTTGGGTTTTGAAATTTTTCTCCCCTCTATTTATTTAGATTGGTTTGTCTGATCCTTGTAAGAATTATGGTTGGTGAATTTAGAAAAAAATCAACTAGATTGTTGGATAGTGAGTCCGAAAAACTATCCGACTGTAATCTTATGGGATTATAGTAAAATTCCTAAGAATTTGCTTGGAGAGTGGATGTAGGTGCTGGGAGAGCACCGAACTACTATATAATTCTCTTGTTTGTATGTGTGCTTTTGATTGTGCCTTCTATTTATTTTTATATTTGATTCACTTAGGATTTAATCATTTATCACGGTATATATCTATTTTAAATTTTTGAAAATCTAATTCACCCCTCCTTCTTGGATTGTCTATCTGGGCAATAATTGGTATCAGAGCCAGGTTCTCTACTACTTATTGATTTTTTTTAACTAGAGATAAAGATTATGTCAACCAACTAGGAGGTTCACTTGCCGAAGGATAATGCACAAATAGGCCACCTCTTTTCAATGGGTCTAACTATGCCTATTGAAAAGCTCGCATGCGCATTTTCATTCAAGCCCTTGACTATGATATTTGAAGTGTCATTGTCAATAATCCACACACACACATAGTCACTGTCAATGGCACATCCTCTCCTAAGTCGGAGAAGGATTAGGATGAAACAGACAAGAAACTTATCCAATTAAATGCCAAGGCAATGAATGTACTCTATTGTGCTCTTGATGCAAACGAATTTAACCAAATCTCCACTTGCAATTCTATAAAGAGAATTTGGGATAGACTTGAAGTCATAAATAAAGGGACAAATCAAGTAAAAAAACTAAAATTAACATGCTAGTTCACCAATATGAGTTATTTAAAATGGACTACATTGAATCTATCACTAGCATGTACACAAGATTCACTGATATTATAAATGGTTTAAAAAGCTTAGGTAAAGTTTACACTGATAGTGAATTGGTGAGAAAGATCCTCAGGTCTTTGTTTTGATCATGGAAAGCTAAAGTAATAGCCATTCAGGAGGCAAAGGATCTGAACACACTACTTCTAGAGGTGCTCATTGGATCCTTGATGATACATGAGCTTACCATGAGTCGGCACCATGAGGAAGACAATAAGAAGAAGAAAATAATAGTGCTGAAATCTATGGTTGATGAAGAAGAAGATGATCTATCTACCAGTGAAAAAAATAATGAAGACATGGCCCTAGTGATCAAAAAATTCAAAAAATTTATGGAAAGAAGAAGACAAGAATTCAAGAAGAGGAGCTTCATTAGAGGAGAAGCCAGCAGGAAGAAAAAAAGGAGAGGGATCAGCCCACTTGCTTTGAATGTAAGAAGCTAGGATATTTTAGGGCTGAATATCCTCTGTTGAAGAAGGAGCCAAAAAGAGCAAAAAAAAAGGCCATGTTAGCAACTTGGAGTGACAACGATGAGTCAAGCTCGGAGGAGAAAATCGAAACAAAGCAAACTTATATTTCATGGCACAAAATGATGAGATATCCTCCACTCTTGATTCAGATTTTACTTTTTGATAAGCTTCAAGATGCTTTTTATGACTTGATGAAAGATTTCAAAAAGATAAGCTCAAAAAAAAGAAATCTTAAGAAAATGACTCAAACACTCTTGAAAAAAAAGAAAGAGGTAATTAGTAGCCACAACAAGTTAAAAAAAAAAGAATAAAATCCTAAAGGATGAATTAGATAAATTAAAGCCTTTAGTTGATAAATTTACTTGTAGTTCTAAAAAATTATAAATAATTTTAAATAATCAAAGAGGAGTTTATGATAAAGCCAGACTAGGATATAAACCTAAAGACAAAATCAAGTTTCTAAAAAATTTCTTCACTGCATCCACCTCTAATAGCACTTCTCATACCATTTGCTTTAGATGCAAAAAGATAGGACACAAGGCTTTTGAATGCAATACTAGAAAATTTAATGAAAAGCACGTTAAAAGCATTTGGGTTCTAAAAGAAACCATGTCTACTAATCCTAAAGGATCCAAGAAGACTTGGGTACCTAAAACTATCACTTGATTATTTATGCAGGAATGCATTGCAGTCCAAGGATCAAAATGAGAGTGGTACTTAGATAGCGGCTGCTCAAGGTATATGTCGGGTGACAAGCAACAATTTGTCATCCTAGAAAGAAAGGAAGGAGGAGTAGTCACCTTTGGCGATAATGGCAAAGGTAAAATAATTAGCTATGGTAAAATTTAGATTACTCCTACCATCTTTGTAGATAATGTATTATTATTGATAATTTAAAACATAACTTGTTTAGTATCAGTCAACTTTATGATAAAGATTTTAAAGTCTCTTTTGAATCCCCTTTGTGCAAAGTATCTTGTTCCTTAGATGATAGCTTAAAATTTATTAGATTTAGATGTGGAAACATCTACATGGTGATGTTAGATATATGTGCCCTAAAAGCCAGAATTGGCTCACACTTGTAATACACTTCTAGGAGTAAAATTATAATTTTGACTATAATCAATAAAATAGGTTATTTTCTATCACATATGTGTATTTAGTGTCTGTGATACATCCTTTGAGTTAATAGTAATGATAATTCATATTTTCAAGAGTTGAAAATTTAAGACATGAATAATCATTATTAACTCATAAAATGCTCCCGATCATAGGATCATCAAGAGGATGGTGATTGATCCAAAAGGTTGGTGTACAATCACTTCTCTTTAGTAAATGAGTCTTAAGTCTATGGTGTGGAGACACCAGAGTGAGAGTACAGATACTCGTTAGAGAATGAGGGCACTGAGCGTGACCACCTCGAGTAGTCATTAGGAAGTCTACCTTCTCATCAATGACTGACTCGATGCTGTAGTGGTGTGTCTGGTTCTTTAACCTGAGGTGCATCGATAGTTTACCTTAAGGGTGTTATAGTTTGACTATACCATAACTCGATCTCCTAGCCATTTAGAATCCTGAGGTGTATGTTGGCTATAGCATGTTCATTGTAGGAACTGGATTGCATCAAGATGGAATCTATCTACCTCGGTGGTAGAGGAGCAGCCCTATGATGATCATGAGAATCAAGTCCAGAAGCCCATGACCATGGTAGAGTGAAATAATAAAAAGAGTTTCTATTTAGGTTTTCACATCGGACTTGAATCGAATGATTACATCATATGACAGAAACTAGGGTCTGATGAGTTCACCTTAACCCTAATTTGATCGAGGCTCAAGATAGAAGAACTTAATCACACAGATAGCTGCACCAAGAGGTTCGCATTCAGCTCTGATGGGTTGCCACCATATACTGCTAGGTGTCACTGGTGGATTTTAGGAGCAATTAGAATGATTTAGATGATCGATCATTCTAGCTGTTCGAATCAAAAGAGTTTTGATCCATCAAAAGGAGTTTCGATGATGTCGATGATAGAGATCACGACATATCCCATTACCATACAGGACTGAACCTAACTGGATCACACAAACAAGGGTTTGAATCTGGTGATCATCAATTGAACTAATCTAGTTCAATTGATCTGAATGAGATTCAATTAGATTCAAGAAAATCGTGCTAGCACTCGATTGAACCTAGCATTCTTATTTTACTATCATAAAAAATTATCCTAACTGAGCCAAAGGAGTTTGTGCTCGATCAAAGGCCTTCACTTAATCTGACTGGAGCCTATCCAGATCAAAAAAGAGTTGTCTTATTTTGTAAGACAATACTTACCATTTTTTATCACCTACCATTTCTCATCCTTTGACTTTGGTCAAAGTTGACCTTTGACTGGTCAAATATTGACCATTGATACTTTGACTTCTGTCTATGTGTCACGCACCTATTGGAGAGATGGTGGGGGCTTGTCCCCCTAGCAGAACCTGATAAGGAGGAGGGCGCACGCCACCCTTGGCATGTGTCCAAGCTGGAGGTGCCCAGGAGTCCTTGTTGGACAGGGACTCCTTCTTTTTGGATTCTAATTAGACTCCTCCTAAGAACCAACTTTGACTGATCTTAGGCATCATCTAAGGAGGAATCCAAGGGACTCTATTCCCACCAATCAGATTTAGATCTGATTTCACAAAGGATTGTGATTGGTTGGGATGAAGAGGAGTTGGATCATGCATAGTCTATAAATAAGACCCTGCGCCCAACTCAAGGAGTATCTAAAAATTCCCATGCCCCAAGGCTGCCTCTCTCCTCCTCCATGCTAAGACCATCTTCTCCCTCTCCTCTCCATGCCCAAAGTAGTTTGGGATCCAGTTGGTGCAATCCAGGCGAGAGAAAGGTGACAGAAAGCTAGAAGGCTGTGCTGCTGCAAAGGACAACTGCTGATCTTCGAAAGCCATTTTGAAGATCCTCCAAATCAAATTCAAATCTGATTTTTAGAGATGTGATAGAGAAGAAGAGGATCTCTAGATCCAGCCTGAGTGGATACCGGTAGAGGCTAGGAACTTGCATGGCTAGACCCAGAACCTTCCGCTGCTTACAGGATCATCAAACGGATAATAGGATTACCCTACACTAAGATAAATTAAATTTGATTTAATTTATCTAGATTTTATTTTTATTTTTAAAATAATAAAAATTAGATCTGAAATATCTTATATCTAATTTAGATCAAAGAAAAAAAATTTTAAAATATATCTCTTGATCCGATTAGATCTAAACGAACCTGATCCGGAAAATCAGGATTTTCCTTCAATTGGTATCAGAGCCAAGGTTCTAAAGTGTTTAGATCTGATTTTAAATTTATTTTAATTAAAAAATAAGTGATTTCAGATGTCACATGAGATGTGATTAGATCTGAAATTAGAAAAATTAAAACTAAATGATTTGGATCTAAGATTAGAAAATATGCATGACTAGTTCTAAAATAGAATAGTTCTATAGAATAGTCTTACATGTTTATAATTTAATTTGATTAAATCATATTTTAGATCTATTTATTTACTATTTTTTGATATTATAATTATTATAATAACATCTAAAAAATAGCAAATAAAAATTATTTAATTTTAACATCATATGAGATATGATTGATGCATGTCTAGACTAGTTGTAGAATAGTTCTACATAGTTGTCTAGATTAGAGTTTATTTTGATAAGATCAATTTAAATCTATTTTTTAGATTATTATGAGATAATTTAGATCTAAAAATATGCATGATTCGATACATGAGATGTATGCAAAAAATGCCATGATTAGATCTAATTTGTATATGAGATATATGATATAGATCTAAAACTGTTTTGTAGTATTACATGTTCCTGATTAAGACATTCCTCTTGGCCGTCCAATCATAAGAATGAAGAAGAATTTAAAGGCCCTCTCCTTCCATCTGATGGGGTGTTCTTATGACGTGTAGGGATGCTGCACATTCATCCTTAATCAAAAATCCAAAACTTACTTCTGCAAAACCCTAGATCCTGAAACCCTAGGATTTATTATGCATATTTTATTTATAAACCCTACTTAATTAAAAATTAAGATTATGAAATATTAATTAGGTCTAAAATTGAGAATTTTAGATCTAAGATATATTCATAATATTGGGTTCGGGCTTGGCTAGCTCAATTAGATCTAAGCGGGTGATCAAACCGAATCAAGAGTTGGTTAGATGGGATCAACAATGCTTAAATTGGCCAGCCTAATAGAATTAAGTCTGGGTCAAGATCGAGTCACGATCAAGCAAGACCTAATTAGGCTCAGAGGTTAGAGTGTGGATTGTAGGCTAACCCAATTGGTTCTGACTCAATAATTTGGTGTCTAAGGTAAGTGTGGCACATACGACCGACTGATTTTTAATTGGGAGCTACTCGACCTGAATGCATTCTTGTACGAGTTAATGGCATATCCCTTTCACCGATCTCACTTATCTGGCCATATCTGTTGACTCAGTTCTAATCTGTGGTGGTCAATAATCTGGGCTAACCTATGCCACTAGGTTAGTCATAATTATTATGACTATGATAAGTCTAGTTTAATGAGACCTGAATCAATTCTCCCTAAGAAAAGATTAAGTCTGAGGTCTTCCACCATTGTAGATGTATGGACCCTTCTCGGGGTTGATTATTCTCGACTAGATACAATGGCTTAGTTGCACCGGAAAGACGCAACCATGTCTATTAGGCATTGGATGCTATGGGCAGGAGGATGAGTTGGGCTCAATATTTTGGATATAGTGAGAGACTCAATTAGGAATCCAGTTTGTGCAAATGGTGGGTCTGACTTAACTAAGAAGTGGATCAATATTCTGGATACGATGAGATTCATGAATTAGAGACCAAGTTTGGATGCACCATAATTAGAGAATCATTGAACAAGAGTTGTTCACTCATTGGCTAACCCATCACCAATATCTGTTAAGTAAGGTGATGAGTCAGTTGGTGAGACCGCATCACTCACTAAAAATCAATAATCATGGAGATTTTCACATCTCTACAAAGAGAATGTAGGGATCCGAGAAATAGTGGAAGCTAATTTGTTTAAAAATAAAATTTTTAAACAAATTGGTCAAGTCATAATTACAATATCTAACTAGAATCTTTGACTTTCTACAGAAAAATGTCTACGTCCAACCCATTGGCACGTATCCTAGACACACATAGACTGACCGGATCCAATTATAAAGATTGGCTTAAGAACTACAAAATCATTTTGGATTCTAAGAAGTTAACCCATGTATTAGACCAGGACCCTCCCACCTTACCAGCCCGTCCATCCGCTGAACAGAGAGCGCCTTTGAAAAAATGGATAGACGAAGATAATAAGGCCAGATATTACATGTTGGACTCGATATCTGATGAACTCTAGTGCCAACATGAAGATATCGGGACTGCTCGCCAAATGTTGGCTCACCTGCAAGAGATGTTTGGTGAACAAAGTTGCGCAGCCAAGTATCAAGTCACAAAACGACTTTTTATGGCTAAGATGCGTGATGGGTAGTCTGTCCAAGATCACTATCTGATGATGATCAAGGACTTGGAAGAGCTTGAGAAGCTCGGTGTGAAGTTAGACTTGGATCTGCAGAATGATGTTATTCTGCAATCCTTGACTAATGCATATGGGCAATTCATCATGAATTGCCATATGCATAAACTTCAAAATTCCTTAGCCGAATTAATGAACATGCTGGTCACCGCTGAGCTTTCTATGAAAGGTTCTAAAGGCTCAGTTCTTGGTATGGAATGGACTTTCAAAATAAAGTCTTCTGAAAAGAAAAAAAAGTCTGCAAAAAAGCAGAAGGTGGAAAGAGAAAAGAAGAAGAAGGCAGAGTCGAAGAAGATGGCCGCTGTCAAAGAAAAGTGTTTTCATTGTAACAGCGATGGCCACTGGAAGCAGAACTGCCCTACTTACCTGGCCACCCTGAAGAACAAGAAGGAAGGTCCTTCTGGAGGTATGCTCGTTATTGAGTCTAACCTTACGATTTCTTCTGCATCCAGTTGGGTGCTTGACTCTGATTCTAGTGCTCATCTGTGCACTTTCATACAAAGTCTTGAGGATAGCAGAAGGCTAAGGGATGGAGACATGATCCTACGCATCGAAAATAGAGCAAGAGTTGCTGCAGTGGCAATGGAAATATACCCTCTTCGATTACCATCTGGTTTAGACTTAGTTTTGAAAGACTATTATTATGTGCCTGCAGCTAGCATAAATTTGATTTCTGTTTCATGCTTAGCACTAGAAGGCTATGTGATTACCTTCTTTAAAAACCATTGTAACATTCTTTATGAAAGAAATAAAATTGTAAATGGTTTCCTTATTAACGGTCTTTATCAGCTACATATTGATGTATCTGTTCTAACTATCGAGCAAAACATGAATGCCAAATGATCTAAGGATGGTCCAAATGATAGGCATCTATGGCACCTAAGATTAGGTCATATAGCAGAAGATAGGATCAACAAATTGGAGAAAAATGGGCTATTGAGTTCTTTGACTTTCGAGTCATATCCAACTTGTGAATCTTGTCTTCAAGGCAAAATGACTAAACTCCCTTTTGTAGGACATGGAAAAAGGGCCACAGATCTCCTTGCCCTAGTACATACTGATGTGTGCGGCCCATTTGATGTGTCGACTAGAGGTAATTTTGTCTACTTCATTATCTTTACCGATGATCTGTCTAGGTATGGGTATGCGTATCTTATGAAATATAAATCTGAAGCTTTTGAAAAGTTCAAAGAATTCAGACATGAAGTAGAAAAATAAATTGGAAAATCCATTAAGGTTCTTCGATCAGAACGAGGAGGTGAATACCTTAGCCAGGAATTCCTAGACTATCTCAAGAAAAATGGCAAAGTCTCTCAATGGACTCCATCAGAAATACCTCAACTCAGCGGGGTTTCAGAATGGAGAAATCGGACTCTATTGGATCTGGTTCGATCCATGATGAGCTTCATAGACCTCCCTAATTTTCTTTGGGGACACTCATTGTTAACTTCAATTTATCTACTGAATAGGGTTTCCTCTAAAATCGTTCCTACCACACCGTATGAGATATGGCACGGTAAGAAACCAAGTCTGAGTCATCTTAGAATTTAGGATTGTCCGGCTCATGTCAAAAGACAACAAGTGGACAAGTTAGAGTTTAGGTCCTTCAGAGCTCGATTCATAGGATATCCTAAAGAGTCATTAGGATACTATTTCTATACTCGAGAAGACTACAATATGATTGTGAGTCGACATGCCATCTTTCTTGAAAAATAGTTTATTCAAGATTGCGGCATTGGAAAGCAGATCAAGCTTGATGAGAAAGTCTCACAAGTACAACAAGCTAAGGACCAATTGAAACCAAATCAGGTTGAGCCAATAAGAACACTACCTCCTCCACCTCATAGATCGGAAAGAGTTTTCCGTCCCCCTGAAAGATACTTAAGTAATATTTTAGAGGAAGTAGAGAAAATATTCCTCGTAGGTAATGGTGCTCATGGTGATAATCCCAAAACCTACAATGAGGCGATATCAGATATCGACTCCGAGAAATGGCTAGTGGCAATGCAGTCAAAAATTGACTCAATGAACTCAAACCAAGTTTGGACCTTGGTAGATCTACCAGAAGGTATAGTACCTATTGGGTATAAATGGATCTTCAAGAGAAAGATTGGTGTAGATGAGAATGTGGAGACATTCAAGGCTAGACTAGTGGCAAAAGGTTATAGTCAATGCGAAGGCATTGACTATCAGGATACCTTTTCTCCAGTGGCTATACTAAAATCCATCCGCACATTGCTTGCTATTGCAGCCTATTTTGATTATGAAATATGGCAAATGGACATGAAAACGATGTTCTTAAATGGATATCTTGAGGAAGATATCTATATCGAACAGCCGCTAGGTTTCACATCCAATGATACTGATCACAAGGTTTGCAAGCTGCAAAGGTCCATATATGGACTTAAGCAAGCATCTCGGAGCTGGAACACTCATTTCAATGATGTGATCAAAAAGTTTGGTTTCATCAAAAATGAAGAGGAACCATGTGTCTTCAAAAAGATCAGTGGGAGCGCTGTAGTCTTCCTCATATTGTACGTGGATGACATCCTTCTTATTGGGAATGATATTTCCATGATGACGATAGTTAAAATATGGTTGTTTAAGGAATTCTCAAATGAAAGACCTAGGTGAAGCATCCTTTATTCTAGGAATTAAGGTCTATAGGGATAGACCGAATAGGATGCTAGGACTTTCACAGAAGATGTACATAGAGGAAGTACTAAAGAGATTTAGTATGGAAAACTCTAAGAGAGGATTAATACCCTTCAGACATGGTATTCAACTTTCCAAGAAGATATGACCTAGCACACCTGAGGAAATAGAATGCATGAGCAAGATCCCTTATGCTTCTGCAATAGGGAGCCTTATGTATGCCATGCTATGTACACGACCTGATATAGCCCATGCTGTGGGTGTTACAAGCAGATATCAGTCAAATTCAGGTGAAGAACACTGGACTTTTGTGAAATGTATCCTTAAGTACTTAAGAAGAACTAAGGATATGATGTTGGTCTTTGGTAACGGAGAACTCCAAGTCCAGGGATACACAGACTCGGATTTCATGTTCGATATAGATGATCGAAAGTCGACATCTGGGAGTCTGTTTGTGTGCAATGGTGGTGCTGTCAGCTGAAAGAGTTCCAAGCAAACTATGATAGCAGATTTCATCATGGAAGCAGAATATATCGCTGCATATCAGAGGCTGTGAAGGAAGCATTCTGGTACAAAAAATTTGCTGTAGTAAATCAGAGTAATGCCATCAGATGCCATTCCCCTTTACTACAATAATAATGGCGCCATAGCCCTTGCTAAGGAGCCAAGGTCTCACCAGAAATCCAAGCACATTAAGCGGTGATACCACCTCATCCGCGATTACCTCAAGAAGGATTACGTCGAGGTCAAGAGAGTCGACTCCACAGATAATGTGGCAGACCCGCTTACAAAGCCGTTGGGCCAACAAAAGATCGAAGCCCACCTTGAGAAGATGGGACTTAGATTTATAGCCAATTGGCTTTAGGACAAGTGGGAGATTGTTAGATATATGTGCCCTAGAAGCTAGAATTGGCTGACACTTGTAATACACTTCTAGGAGCAAAATTATAATTTTGACTATAATTAATAAAATGGGTTATTTTCTATCACATATGTATATTTAGTATCTATGATACATCCTTTGAGTTAATGGTAATGATAATTCATATTTTCAAGAGTTAAAAATTTAAGGCATGAATAATTATTATTAACTCATAAAATGCTTTCGACCATAGGATCATCACGAGGATGGTGATTGATCCAAAAGGTTCGTGTACAATCGCTTCTCTTTAGTAGATGAGTCTTGAGTCTATGGTGTAGAGACACCGAAGCGAGAGTACAGATACTCGTTAGAGAATGAGGGCACTGAGCGTGACCACCTCGAGTAGTCATTAGGAAGTCTACCTTCTCATCAATGACTGACTCAATGCTGCAGTGGTGTGTCTGGTTCTTTGACCTGAGGTGCATCGATAGTTCACCTTAAGAGTATTATAGTTTGACTACACCATAACTCGGTCTCCTAGCCATTCGAAATCCTGAGGTGTATGTTGGCTATAGCATGTTCATTGTAGGAACTGGATTGCATCAAGATGGAATCTATCTACCTCGGTGGTAGAGGAGCAACCCTATGATGATCATGAGAATCAAGTCCAAAAGCCCATGGCCATGGCAGAGTGAAATGATAGAAAGAGTTTCTATTTAGGTTTTCACATCGGACTTGAATCAAATGATTACATCATATGACAGAAACTAGGGTTTGATGAGTTCACCTTAACCCTAATTTGATTAGGGCTCAAGATAGAAGAACTTAATCACATAGGTAGCTGCACCAAGAGGTTCGCATTCAGCTCTGATGGGTTACCACCATATACTGCTAGGTGTCACTGGTGGATTTTGGGAGCAATTAGAATGATTTAGATGATCGATCATTCTAGCTATTCGAATCAGAAGAGTTCTGATCCATCAAAAGGAGTTTCGATAATGTCAATGATAGAGATCATGACATATCCCATTACTATACAGGACTGAACCTAACTGGGTCACATAAACAAGGGTTTGAATTTGGTGATCATCAATTGAACTAATCCAGTTCAATTGATCTGAATGAGATTCAATTAGGTTCAAGAAAATCATGCTAGCACTCGATTGAACCTAACATTCTTCTTTTACTATCATAAAAAATTATTCTGACTGAGCCAAAGGAGTTTGTGCTCAATCAGAGGCCTTCACTTGGTTTGACTGGAGCTTGTCTAGATCAAAAAAGGGTTGTCTTATTTTATAAGACAATACCTACCATATTTGGTCACCTGCCATTTCTCGTCCTTTGACTTTGGTCAAAAATTGACCTTTGACTGGTAAAATGTTGACCATTGACACTTTGACTTCTGTCCATATGTCATACACCTATTGAAAGCTAGTGGGGGCTTGTCCCCCTGCTAGAACCTGGTAAGGAGAAGGGCGCATGCCACCCTTGGCGTGTGCCCAAGCTGGAGGCGCCCAAGAGTCCCTGTTGGACAGGAGTCCCAAGCTGAAGGCGCCCAGTAGTCCCTATTGTACAGGGACTCCATCTCCTTTTTGGATTCCGATTAGACTCCTCCTAAGAATCAACTTTGATTGATCTTAGGCACCATCTAAGGAGGAATCCATGGGACTCTATTCTCACCAATCAGATTTAGATCTGATTTCACAAAGGATTGTGATTGGTTGGGATGAAGAGGAGTTGGATCACGCATAGTCTATAAATAAGACCATGCGCCCAACTCAAGGAGTATCTAAAAATTCCCACACCCCAAGGCTGCCTCTCTCCTCCTCCTCCATGCCAAGACCATCTTCTCCCTCTCCTCTCCATGCCCTAAGTGGTTTGGGATCTAGTTGGTGCGATCCAAGCGAGAGAAAGGCGACAGAAAGTTAAAAGGCTGCGCTGCTGCAAAGAACAACTGCTGATCTTTGAAAGCCATTTTGAAGATCCTCCAAATCAGATTCAGATCTGATTTTTGAAGACGTGATAGAGAAGAAGAGGATCTCCAGATCCAACCCGAGTGGATACCAGTAGAGGTCGGGCACTTACGTGGCTAGATCTAGAATCTTCCACTGCTTACAGGATCATCAAACGGGTAATAGGATTACCCTACATCAAGGTAAATTAAATTTGATTTAATTTATCAAGATTTTATTTTTATTATTAGAATAATAAGAATTAAATTTGAAACATCTTAGATCTAATTTAGATCAAAGAAAAAAAATTTTGAAATATATCTCTTGATCCGATCAAATCTGAACGAACCTGATCCAAAAAATCAGGATTTCCCTTCAAGTGAATCTTGATGAAATTGCCATGAAGAGTGTCCAATGCCTAGTTGTAATGAATGCTAACATAAAAGAAACTAGTTGGCATTGGCACCAAAGATTAAGTCACGCTAGCATGCATACTCTTTATAAATTACATAATAAAGACTTAGTTAAGGGGCAACCAAAACTAAATTTTAAAGTTGATCAAGTTTGTGATGCTTACCAATTTGGAAAATAAACTAGGAGGAGTTTCAAATCCAAAAATATGATTTCAACTTTTAGTCCTCTTGAATTGATTCATATGGATTTGTTTGGACCTACTAGGACCACAAGCCTAGGAAGAAAGAAGTATGGTCTAGTAATTGTTGATGATTATTCTCGTTTCACTTGGATTCTATTTTTAGCTCATAAAGATGAAACATTTTCAATATTTTCAAAGTTTTATAAGAAAATAACAAATGAAAAAAACTCTACTATGGTATGTATCCATAATGATCATGGCACCGAATTTGAAAATAAATACTTTGAAGAATTTTGCAATGAACAAGGTATAGAACATAATTTTTCAGCACCTAGAATCCCTCAACAAAATAGAGTTGTTGAAAAAAAAAATAGAACCTTTGTTGATATGGCCCATACCATATTGTGTAAAAAGAATCTACCCAAATACTTTTGGACTGAAGCTATTAACATAGCATGTTATATCCTAAATAGAGTTTTTATTCATCTGATCTTAAAAAAGACCTCCTATAAGCTTTGAAAAGGAAAATGACCTAATATTAATTATTTTCATATTTTTGTTTGTAAATATTTTATTCATAATAATGGTAAAGATAATCTAGGCAAATTTGATGCTAAGTCTGATGAGGGTATATTCCTTGGATATTCTACATCTAGCAAAGCATATAGAGTCTTCAATAAATACTCTTTGATTGTTGAAGAATCTATACATATTATCTTTGATGAAGCTAATAATCAATCTTCGAGAAAGAAAAATATTTTTGATGATAATACAGGAATTCTTGAAGATGAATGAAGGACCTAAACTTGAAGGACAATAACATTCAAGATAAAGATAAACCTACAATAATCTTGGAACAAAGCAATGATGGTGAGAATGAAGCATCTAATGATCATAGAGATCAACCCAA
The DNA here is from genome assembly GCA_006176705.1 of Cocos nucifera. NCBI lineage: Eukaryota > Viridiplantae > Streptophyta > Magnoliopsida > Arecales > Arecaceae > Cocos > Cocos nucifera. The sequence goes on from QRFJ01003079.1 coordinate 143,008, forward strand.
GAAGTGGAGGTATGCACACAATCACCCAAGAGAATTGATATTAGGTGATCCTTCATAAGGGGTAAGAACTAGATCCTCTTTTAAGGATACATTTGATTACATTGTATTTGTTTCTCAAATAGAACCTAAAAACATAGAAGAAGCAGAACAAAACTCTAATTGGATGTTAGCCATACAAGATGAACTAAACCAATTTGAAAGAAACAATGTATGAACTCTTGTAAATAGACCCATAGATCATCCTATAATTGGTACAAAACGGGTATTTAGGAATAAATTAGATGAACATGATAATGTTGTAAAAAATAAAGCTAAATTAGTTGCTAAAGGATATAATCAAGAAGGAATTGACTTTGATGAAACATATGCACCTATAGCAAGATTAGAGGCTATTAGATTATTACTTACTTTTGCCTATTATATGAATTTTAAATTATTTTAAATGAATATGAAAAGCATCTTTTTGAATGGTTATATTGCTGAAGAAGTATTATAGAACAACCATCCAGATTTGAAAATTACTCACTTCTCAATCACGTATATAAGTTAAATAAAGCACTCTATAGACTTAAACAAGCACCTTGAGCATGGTATGAGAGATTGAGCAAATTTTTATTATAAAATAATTTTATTAGAGGAAGTATAGTTACCATACTATTTTTAAAAAAGAAAAATAATGACCTTCTTGTGGTTTAAATATATGTGGATGATATCATATTCAGAGCTACTAATGAAATTCTTTGTCAAGAGTTTGCTAAGTTGATGCAAAGTGAATTTGAAATGAGCATTATGGGAGAGCTGAATTTCTTCCTTGGACTACAAGTCAAACAATTAAAGAAAGGCATTTTCATTAGCCAAACAAAGTACATCAAGAAGATGCTCAAAAAGTTTGGCATGGAAAATGAAAAGGAGATTGGCACACCCATGAGCCCCTCATGCAAACTTGACGTAGATGAAAATAGTAAGAATATAAATAAAAAGCTCTACAGAAGTATGATAAGATCCCTACTTTACTTAACTGCAAGTAGGCCTGATATATTATTTAGTGTATGCATATATGCTAGATTTCAATCTAACCCTAAAGAATCACACTTACTAGCTATTAAGAGAATTTTTAGATATTTGATCTACACACACAACTTAGATCTTTGGTACTCAAAACAATCCTCCATTGAATTGATTGGATACACTGATGCAAACTATGGAGGATGTAGAATTGATAGAAAGAGTACCAGTGGCACCTATCAATTTCTAGGATTGAACTTGATCTCTTGGTATAGCAAAATGTAAAACTCTATAGCACTATCAACGACTGAGGTTGAATATGTTGCTACGGAGAGTTACGGTGCTCAAATACTTTGGATCAAACAACAACTCGAAGACTTTAAAATTAAGCAAAATAAGATACCTATTAGATGTGATAACACTGGTGCCATAAACTTGACAAAAAATCCTATTCAACATTCAAGAACCAAATACATTAAAATTAGACATTATTTCATTAGAGATCATGTTCAAAACAATAACAATGTGCTTGAATTTATTTCAACTGAAAATCAACTAGCTGACATTTTTACAAAACCTCTAAGTGAAGATAGATTCTCAAAAATCTAGGGTGAACTTGGTATTTATGATCCACTTTGAAAATATTTAATCTTGAATTTATTGGATCATTTTTTATCACCTTCCATCATCCTTAACACCCCTAATCCCATCTTAAAAAATTAGAGGAAAAATTGGCTTGAAATTCCACTTCTATTCTGATTTCTTTCCCCTATGCTCGAGAAGTCTCGGGTTATTCACAAAACCTCTCGACTAGATTTTGAGACCTCTCACACTAAATATGAGAACTCTCAAAGTTTTTGAAATGTCTCATCTTTAAGATGAGAGCTCTCGATTCTTGTGGGCCCTCTTTTTAATTGGTCTATGAGAGGTCTCATGTTTCATTGATTTGTTCTGTTCTTTCGAGACCTTTCCTCCAAACTCTCCAAAACTCCCCTCTTCTCCTCCAAAACCTTCTGAATCACCTTCTCTTGTCCGTTCCCTCCAAATCTTAAATCTTAATGGCTCCGAAGAAGAGATTGCTCACCACACAAAGACCTTCCATCATGCCATCGACTGAAGCTAGGACTAAGCAACAGCGTGACTTGGCTCAATCATCTTTGTTTGCTTCTTCATCTCGTGCTCGTCTCTTCATTGCTACTAGGACTATTACAATGGGTCACTATATGGACATCGAATACCTAGACTGGAAATACTTCCATATTGGATCTTGGATCTAGCAACAAGGATGAAAAAAGCTATGTACCCTAGAGGTAAATGTTTATCCAAACTTGATAAGAGAATTTTTTAACAACATTAGCTTTGAGCATGGGTCGAAGGTGGAGTCCGTTGTGAATGGAGTGCACATTTTGAAGAGAAAAATCTATTTTTTGGGTCAGATTCGTTCAGATCTGATTGGATCAAAAGGGATATTTTAAAAATTTTTTCTCTTAGATCCAAATTAGATCTAAGACTCTTCAGATCTAATTTTATCAATCTAATAAAATAAATTAAATTAAATAAATTCAATATAATTTAATTATACCTTGTTATGGGTAATCCTATTATCTTATGATGATCCCGATGTTTGTTTGAGGTTCTGGATGTAGCCACGCAAATGCCTGACCTCTACCTATATCCACTCAGGCAAGATCTAGAGATCTTCTCCTTCTCAATCTCTCCTCCAAAAATTAGATCTGGATCTAATCTTGAAGGTCTTCAAAATGGCTTTTGAAGATCAGCCATTGTCTCTTGCAGCAGTGCTGCCTTCTTCCTTTCCTATCGCCTTTCTCTTGCTCGGATCACACCAAACTTGCATCCAAAAACTCTTGGATGTGGATAGGAGATAGAGGATCTGAAGGTGGCATGGAGAGGAAAGGAGAGAAGCCTTGTGGCATGGGCAAAGGATAGAACCTCTCAATCCTAGGCTCAAACAGGATTTATATTGATCCTGCTGCGCTATGCAGCGCCACATCATCTCGACCAATCATGGCTCTTTATGCAATCAGATCTAAATCTGATTGATGAGATGACATCATCTGATCCAATCATATTAGAGTCCCTCACAAACCTCCTTAGGTGGTGCCAAGACTAGTCAAAGAAGACTCTTTGGCGCCACCCAAGTTGAAAGCATGAAGCAACTGGAGTCCCATCTATATGGGACTCCAGGCATGATCCTCATGGCGTGCGCCCCTTCCCTTTTTGCTTTTTAGCAGGGGACAAAGCCTCATGTTCTCTCCTATGGGTGCATGACACATGGGTAGATGTCTAAGTATCAAAGGTCAACATTTGACCAAAGTCAAAGGATAAGATTTAGCAGGTGACAAAAGATGGTAGGTATTATCTCAAATTTATCTCATAAATTAAGACAATCCTTTTCTGATCTGGACAAGCTCTAGTCAGATCAAGTAATGATTCCTAAGTGAGCTCAAATATATTTGGCTCGGTCAAGATAAGCTTTAATGATTGTTGAAGGAGAACATTAGGCTCAATCGTGTGCTAGCACGATTTTCTTAAACCTAATTGAATCTTATTCAAATCAATTAGACTGGGTTAGTCCAATTGATGATATCCAGATCGAAACCCTTATTTGTGCGATCCAGTTAGGTTCAGTTCTATATGATAATGGGATACATCGCGATCTCTATCATTGACATCATTGAAATACCTTTCGATGGATCATAACTTTTTTGATTCAGACAACTAGTATGATCGATCATCCAAATTATTCTAATTGCTCCTAAAATCTACTAGTGACACCTAGCAGCATATGGTGGCAACCCATTAGAACTGTAAATGAACCTCTTAGTGCAGTTACCTGTGTGATTAAGTTCCTCTATCATGAGCTCTAATCGGATTAGGGTTGAGGTGATCTCATCAAATCCTTATTTCTGTCATATGAATTAATCATTCGATTCAAGTCCAATGTGAAAACCCTAATAGAAACTCTTTCTATTAGGTCACTCTACCATGGCCATGGGCTTATGGACTTGATTCTTATGATCATCATAGGACTTCTCCTCTTCTACCGAGGTAGATAGATCCCCTATTGGTGCAATCCAATTCCTACAATGAATATGCTATAGCCAACATACACCTCAGGATTTCGAATGACTAGGAGATCGAGTTATGGTGTAGTCAAACTATAACACCCTCAAGGTGAACTACCGATGCACCTCAGATCAAAGAATCAGACACACCACTGCAGCTTTAAGCCAGTCATCAACGAGAATGTAGACTTCCTCATGACTGCTCGAGGTGGTCATGCTCAGTGCCCTCATTCTCTAACAAGTATCTGTACTCTTGCTTTGGTGTCTCTACACCGTAGACTCAAGACTCATCTATCCTAAAAAAATGATCGTATACCAACCTTCCGAATCAATCACCATTCTCATGATGATCCTACGATCGAAAGCATTTTATGAGTTAATAATAAAAAATTATGTCTTAAATTTTCAACTCTTGAAAATATGAACTATCATTATCATTATCTCAAGGGATGTATCACAGACACTTTCAAATACATATTGTGATAGAAAATAATTTATTTTATTATTTATAATAAAAATTATAATTTTATCCTTAGATGTGTATCACAAGTGTTAGCCAATTCTAGCTTCTAGGGCACACATATCTAAAATATTTTCTTAGATGAGAGAAAAATAGGGTAGCTTCTCGAAGTGCCTAGGGTAGGGATTAGCAATCTAAACTTGTTTGACAAAATTGAAGCTCTCAAGTGCATCTTAGAAAGAATGTTGATGAAAATCTATAATTAGTCTCACATCTTCTCTCGATTGAGATGAGATTACTGCAATCTTTTGTCAGTCACAGTTTTTCTTAAGGTAGGAAGACATGACTGGGTTAGAAAGAGAGAATTAGGTGTCATATTCTTTATGGTGACTAGAACTCCGATCAGCTTTCCCTCTCTTATGATTCAACAACTAAAGGATATTGCCAGCAAAAGCAAGGCCTGTTTACCCTATGGAATGATCTTCACCTCAATCTTCAAGGACTTTCAAGTTAATCTAGAAGGTGAAGACTTCAAAAAGTTGGCTCACACAAACTTCATCAATGAAGGAACATTAAATCGGATGAAGTTTGTAAAAAAGGATGACAGATGAATGAGGGCAGATGAACATGCTGCAAATGAGCCCAAAGAACATAGATCTCCACCCCCTCCACCATCACCATCTGCTACTGGACCCTCTTTCACTACACCAGGATCCCCACACTCTTCTTAGGTGCCTCCTTATCCTACACCAACACCTCCCTCAGCTTTTGATCAAGATCTTTTAATTAAAAGGATGGTAGAAGAAGTGGTTCAGAAAGTATTTGAAAGATTTATGGATATACTATCTAGTGTGAGGCATCAACTCTTTGTAAGCATTGAAGAACAAAAAATATCCATTGAAGGTTAGAGAGAAATGCTTAGCCAATAAATTAGTGGATTATCCCAAAGGCTAGAAATTTTGGACAAGGAGCAACATAAGACATCAGCTCAGATTGAACTACTATCCTAGAATGCCAGAATTGCATTAAGACTTGAAGAGAACATCACTGTTCAGTGCACCATGGTTGAAGTCCTTATTTCCATCCTGTGGAAGATTTTGAGTCAGACTCCATCCTCTTCTGGACCATTATCTTCTTCTAGACCATTACCTTCTCCTAGACCTGCTCCTCACTTGTCCTCTACTATATCCAAATCTTCCTCTGAACCCATCATTGAGTTCCTCTCTGATGAGGACTAGGTCTAGTACCTCTTTTGTTTTGATTTTCGATTTAGGTATATTGGTATGAGATTCTTTTTCTTGTAAACCAACATACATCTCTATCTATGTATTATTACATCTTGCAATAAAATCGATCCTTTTTATGTTCTTGCCTTTTTATGATCCTCTCATTGTTGTGATTTTGATGCTGACAAAAATGGAGAGAAATATTAAGGAGAAATATACAAATATATAATTAATTCAAACCAAAATACAAATGTATAATCAATTCAAACTAACATACATAAAAAGAGACTTTTAGAAAATGAAATGATTGAAATGAACAAATACAAAACAAAAAAAACATTATTCAAATCCGATTCATTTCATGAGAGCATACATCAAGGAGGAGCTTTAGCACAAAAATTTTGCATTCATTAGTTCATGATATACATATTGCTTACACTCCTTTTATGGCTTGCTTAATATTTTGTCACCATTAAAAAGGGGAAGATTGTTGAACCCCCTAAGTGATTTTGATGATGACCAAACATTAAAGCAAATGACTACTAATATATTTTATTTTAAGTATTCCAATATTAGAAGAAAGAGAGATCTTTAACCAAAACAAGAAATACATAAAGTGGAATTTAAATAAAAATTGAATCTCCTTGATTGGTGCAAAAATTTTCTTAAAATTTTCTTGGAGTAGTCTCCAAGATGTCTCGAAATTTTTTGAGAGCTCTCAAGTGGACCGGCATGCTCCAAATGCAATTCTAGCTTGATTTCAAGAGATCTCGAGTGAATCTTAAGATCTCTCGATCTCAGATGATAGAAACCTAGTTTTTATGCTATGAAAGCGAGAGGTCTCGTAGGATTTCCGAGAGGTGTCGTAGTTCCAATGAGACGTTTCATTCAGAACCGAGAGATCTCGATCTCAGACGAGCCATTTTTTTTGAAAAGCTAATTTTTTATGTGATTGAAGGTGAGAGCTCTCCTGATTAAACTAAGAGGCCTCGTAACCTAACGAGATGTCTCGAGACAAATCGAGAGGTCTCGAGACTCGGTGATAATCTTTTGATGGGGCATTCTAGATTGGATTTTTTCAGTCCTAACAGTTAGTTGCTACTCTCCAATGATCGAATTTAACTTTTTCTAAACTTCAATCATCACTAGAAAAGAGAGAATGCTATAGATATAAAAGGAAGAAGGATTCTTTTTAATTGATCTGAGAAAAATGAGAGAAAGTGAAGCATGCTCTTTTCTTGAACGAATACCCAATCTCCAGTCAATCAGTTCTCTTAAGCTTTGAAGAACCCTCAAGTGCATTAACTCCACGTATTCAAAGAGGCTTTCAACGAAATGCAAGGATAACTTTTCTGCTCATTCAAAGGGGCATTCCGAGTTGTAAAATTTTTTTTTCTCTTTTCATGTACTTGGTTTTAGTAAGGGCTGAAACTTGGGTTTTGGAGTTTTTCTCCCCTCTATTTAATCAGATTGGTTTGTTTGATCTTTGTAATGATTATGGTTGGTGAACCTAAGAAAAAACCAACTGGACTTTTGGATAGTGAGTCCAAAAAAACTATCTGATTATAATCTTGCAGGATTATAGTGAGATTTTCAAGAGTTTGCTTGAGCAGTGGACGTAGATGCTGGAAGAGTACTGAACTACAATAAAATTCTCTTATTTATGTGTATGCTTTTGATTGTATCTTCTATTTGCTCTCATATTTGATTCACTAAGGATTTAATCATTTATTACCACATATATCTGCTTTAAATTTTTGAAAACACAATTCACCCCCCCTCTTGGGTTGTCTATCTGGGCAACACGTGCCAATAGCTTGAAAATATTGCTTTTTGTCCGTATTTTCCTCTAAGATATAGCCGACCCAGTCCTGGACTGAGTTGATCCAATTTCCAACTTAGCTGACCCAGTCTTAGGGTGAGCCGGCTAAGTTTCTAAACTTTTCCACCCAAGTTGATTTCTCTTCAAGCTTGTTCTTATCTTTTCATGACCTGTCATCTTATGTTTCCAAGACTTGAGAGCACCATTTCTGAGCTCACATTCTCCACCTTGGTACTTTCAAGTTCTTGTGAATTCATCTCTTTCTTACAAATCCATCCATGCCACACACATCTGAAAACTATATCTGGAGAGTACCTTTATGAGTGCATCAGATTGATTCTCCTTTGTATGGACTTTCATCAGTTTCACTTCATCTTTCTCTACTAGCTCTCTAATCCTATGGTACCTTATGTCTATATGCTCTATGCGTGCATGATAGACTGGGTTCTATGCACTCTAACTATCACTGTATAGTTTAACCTTGCTCTGTTCCTCCCCCATCTCAATAATTAGCCTCCTAAGCCAAAGTGATTCCTTTGTAGCCTCAATAATGCCGATGTGCTTGGCCTATGTAGTAGACAAGGCCATGATCGATTGAAGGATTGATCTTTAAGACACCGATCTACCATACATGCAAAAGAGATATCCAATAGTAGACCTCCTTGTATCAAGATCACCTGCATAATTCGCATCTACAAATCCTTCTAGAGGACCCAAACCTCTATGTTCAAATCCTCTCGACTGTCCACCAAACACCAAATCATAATCTCTTATTTTCTGTAGATACCTTAATATCCACTTCAATGCTTTTCAGTGTTCCATTTTAGGGTTAGCCATGTATCTACTAATCGTGCTCATTGCATGTGCTATATCTGGTCTATAGCACGTCACAGTATATATCACACTGCCTACAACATTCACATAAGGAACTCCATCCATGTACTCTCTTTCTCCTTCTGACTGAAAGCTTTGATACTTGGAGAGCGACATATGGCTCGACAATGGTGTCTCTACAGGTTTGGATTTCTCCCTTCCAAATCTTTCTAGAACTTTCTGGATATATCCTTCTTGTGATAAATGGAGCACTTCTTTGTATCTATCTCTATAAATCTCTATTCCAAAGATTTTCAGTGCTGGACCCAGGTTTTTCATCTCAAATTCAACTGATAATGCCCTTTTCAGCCCTTTCATAGCCTTCATACTCCTACTAGCTATGAGCATATCATCAACATATAATAGCAAGTACAGGGCATCTTTTTTATCTACATTCTTAACATAGACACAACTATCATGTTCACATCTGATAAATCCCAGACTCAAAACAAAGCTATCAAATCTATAATACCATTGACGAGGGGATTATTTCAAAACATACAGTGACCTTTTTAGTAAACACACCTTTTCCTTCTGTCCAATCTCTATGAAACTATCTAGCTGCTTCATATAGATTCTTTCCTCTAATGTGTTATGAAAGAAGGCCATCTTCACATCCATCTATTCCAACTCCATGTTGTACTATGCCACTAGTGACAACAAAATCCGAATAGATATATGATGCACCATAGGAGAGAAAATTTTTGTGTAATCTATCCCTTCCCTTTGTGAGTATCCCTTTGCTACCAGCCTTGCCTTGAATCTAACTCCACCTTATTCTGAAGGTGCTTCCTTCTTTGTGAACACCCACTTTGAGTCAATAAGTCGAGCACCTTTTGAAAGATCCATCAGCTGCCATGTCTGATTTTTATTTAGTGATTTCATCTCTTCCATCATGATCTACATCCATGAATCATGATCCTCACAATCCATGACCTCTACATAACTCTCTGGATCTCCATTAGCAGTGATAAGTGCATAGAAGATAACCTCATCAATGTCATATCTGATCGGCCTTCTAATAGTATGCTGGGGCTTGTGTAATGTGTGAGCTTAGAAGTGGTGCTCCCAAGTCTTAAGAACATGAGATGGCAGGTCATGAAAAAATGGAAGCAAACCAGAAGAGAAATTAGCCTGGGTAGCAAAGTTTAGAAACTTAGCCAGCTCACCCTAAGACTGGGTCGGCTAAGTTGGAAACTGGATCGGCTTAGTCCAAGATTAGATTGACTATATCTCAAAGAAAAATTCAGATAGAAAGCAGTATTTTTGGGCTGTTGGTATGATACACAACTGGATTAGCTTAGTCTCAGACTGAGCTGACCCAATCGTAAGTTAGCCGGCCAATTTGAAACTAGGCCGACTTAGATTTTATGGGTATGTTTTGTGTATGTGGGTTATTTTGAATTTAGAGAGTTTTCTATGATCTTGGAGCTTGACTCTTTTATAAAGTATATATACTGAAAATAGATCAAGATTGTATATGATGCTGAATTCATTAAAATAAAGCTCTTTTCTTTCAGAAATATCTACTACTCTTCTTCTCTATTCCTTGAATCCATTGATCGTGCTTCCATAGTAATCTCTAAGAAGTTCTTTCTTGTTGCTTGGCTGATCATCAACAGCCACGCCGGTCCATGTGTGGAATTAATTTTCATAAAAATTAGTGTCAGAGCGATGTTGCGGGCAAGGAAGGAAGACACCTAAGGTTTCTACATCCAAGATCTATTGCATCAGGTTTTATCCTAAAAACTTCTTGTTTGCTTCATGATTATCTCTAGATTGAGGTGGAGATTTGTTACATGGAGGAACGGTGATACAAAAGATTGAAAAGAGGATTTATGGCATTTTGATCTTCTTTGAAGGATAGTTTTGTTAGTGTGTGATCGTGAAAGGGTGTTAGGATTTTATTCTTGACTTGCTTAAAGTCATGGGATCAAGTGGACTCAAGATGGATTTTGAGAAGTTCGATGGTAAAGAAAACTTTATCTTATGGCAGCAAAGGGTAAAGGACTTGTTGATTCAGCAAAGGATCTACAAGATCATGATAAGAGAAAGGCTAGAAAAGATCAGTGCTGAGGATTGAAAAGAGTTGGAGAAAATTATTTTTAGCATAATTAGAATATGCTTGGCCGATCAGGTGCTACCCGAGGTTTGCATAGAGACCACGACAAAGAGACTCTGGATGAGACTAGAGAACACATATATGGAAAAGAATATGATAAATAAGCTATGGTTGAAGAAATAGCTATATAGTCTAAGGATGTCCGAAGGCGGAGATCTTGTTGCATATATCCAAAGGTTCAATCTGGTGTGTTCTGAGATAATGAGTTTGGATGTGAAGATCGATGAGAAAGATCGAGCATTGCTGCTACTTTGTTCTCTCTTAAGCTCGTATAATGATCTCATAACAACTTTAGTTTATGGAAAGAAGATCCTAAACTATGAAGAAGTTGTTGGTGTGCTCAAACCGAATGAGCAGAGGAAAAAGATCTGTAAGGGAGATCCCAAGTCTGAGATCTTGGCTGTGAATGAAAGATAGGAAAGAACAAAGGAGAAGACAAGAGAGAAATTCAAAGGTAGGTCAAAGTCTCGAGATCAAAGGAAGATATTAAAATATTATAAACATCATTAGCCTGGATACCTGAGGAGAGATTGTCCACTTTTGAGGTTAGAAAAAGGGAAGGCCAGTAAGACTAATGATATAGCTTCAGTGAGTAGTGGAGAAGACCTGCTAGTTGTATCAAATGGATCCACAAAGTGCAATACTATGTGGATATTGGATTCAGCATGCTCTCACCACTATACTTCTCATCGAAAGTGGTTTTCTACCTACCAGAAGACCAATGGAGCAAGTGTTAGCCTTGGAGATGATCACCCATGTAAAGTAGCTGGAGTTGGCTCAATTAGGATGAGGATGTACAATGAAATTATTCATACATTATCAAATGTCAGGCATATACCAGAATTAAAAAATAATTTAATTTTTTTGGGCTACTTGGAGGAGCAGGGTTATACTTTTAGTAGCCAAGCTGAGAGTGGATGTCAAAAAATTTTTAAGAAAGCTTTGGTGGTGATGAGAGATAGAAGACTGAGCAATATTTTTTATAGAATGGAAGGCTTAGTGGTAAATAATAGTACAGAGGTGCTAGCAGCGGCACTAGAGGAACAGCTCTTATATCGACTGTGGCACTATCGAATGGATCATATGAGTGATTTGTTAGATATATGTGCCCTAGAAGCCAGAATTGGCTAACACTTGTAATACACTTCTAGGGGCAAAATTGTAATTTTGACTATAATCAAATAAAATGGGTTATTTTCTATCACATATGTGTATTTAGTGTCTGTGATATATCCTTTGAGTTAATGGTAATGATAATTCATATTTTCAAGAGTTGAAAATTTAAGACATGAATAATCATTATTAACTCATAAACAGCTCCTGACCATAGGATCATCACGAGGATGGTGATTGATCCAGAAGGTTGGTGTACGATCGCTTCTCTTTAATAGATGAGTCTTGAGTCTACGGTGTGGAGACACCGGAGCGAGAGTACAGGTACTCGTTAGAGAACGAGGGCACTGAGCGTGACCACCTCGAGTAGTCATTAGGAAGTCTACCTTCTCGTCAATGACTGACTCGATGCTGCAGTAGTGTGTCTAGTTCTTTGACCTGAGATGCATCGACAGTTCACCTTGAGGGTGTTATAGTTTGACTACACCATTACTCGGTCTCCTAGCCATATGGAACCCTGAGGTGTATGTTGGCTATAGCATGTTCATTGTAGGAACTGGATTGCATCAAGATGGAATCTATCTACCTCGGTGGTAGAGGAGTAGCCCTATGATGATCATGAGAATCAAGTCCAGAAATCCATGGCCATGGTAGAGTGAAATAATAGAAAGAGTTTCTATTTAGATTTTCACATTGGACTCGAATCGAATGATTACATCATATGACAGAGACTAGGGTTTGACGAGTTCACCTTAACCCTAATCTGATCGGGGCTCAAGATAGAAGAACTTGAATCACACAGGTAGCTGCACCAAGAGGTTCGCATTCAGCTCTGATGGGTTGCCACCATATACTGCTAGGTGTCACTGGTGGATTTTGGGAGCAATTAGAATGATTTAGATGATCGATCATTCTAGCTGTTCGAATCAGAAGAGTTCTGATCCATCGAAAGGAGTTTCGATGATGTCTATGATAGAGATCATGACATATCCCATTACCATACAGAACTGAACCTAACTGGGTCACACAAACAAGGGTTTGAATCTGGTGATCATCAATTGAACTGATCTAGTTCAACTGATCTGAATGAGATTCAATTAGGTTCAAGGAAATCGTGCTAGCACTCGATTGAACCTAACGTTCTTCTTTTACTATCATAAATAAGTTGTCCTGACTGAGCCAAAGGAGTTTGTGCTCAATCAGAGGCCTTCATATGGTCTGACTGGAGGTTGTCCAAGTCAGAATAGGTTGTCTTATTTGTAAGACATTACCTGCCATTTTTGGTCACCTACCATTTCTTGTTCTTTGACTTTGGTCAAAAGTCTACCTTTGACTGGTCAAACGTTGACCATTCACCCTTTGACTTTTGACCACATGTCATGCACCTATTGGAGAGCTGGTGGGGGCCTGTCCCCCTGCCAGAACCTGGCAAGGAGAAGGGCGCACGCCAAGGGTGGCATGAGCCCAAGTAGGAGGCGCCTAGGAGTCCTTGTTGGACAAGGACTCCACCTCCCTTTTGGATTCCAATCAGAGTTCTACTAAGAATCCAGTTTGACTGGTCTTAGGCGCCCTCTAAGGAGGAATCCAGGGGTCTCTATTTCAACCAATCAGATTTAGATCTGATTTCACAAAGGGTTGTGATTGGTTGAGAGGAAGAGGAGTTGGATCATAAGAGGTCTATAAATAAGACCCTGCGCCCAACCCTAATTCAGAAGCTAATGCAATTAGACACGCCCCAAGGCTGCCTCTCCCCTCCTTCTCCATGCCATAGTCTCTTCTCCCCTTGCTCTCCACGTCCAAAAGTGTTTTGGATTTAGGTTGGTGCGATTCAGATCAAGGAAAGGCGATCAAAAGCAAGAAGGCTGCGCTGCTGCAAAAGGACGACTGCAGATCTTCAAAAGAGTTTTGAAGATCCTCCAGATCAGATCCAGATCTGATTTTTGGAGGTGTGATAGAGAAGAAGCGGATCTCTAGATCCAACCCAAGTGGATACCGGTAGAGGCCAGGCGCTTGCGTGGCTAAGATCCAGAACCTTCCGCTGCAATCAGGATCATCTACAGGGTAATAGGATTACCCAAATCAGGTAAATTAAATTTGATTTAATTTATCTTATTTTATTTTATTTATTAAAATAATAATAATCAGATCTAAAACTTATCAAGATCTAATTGAGATCAAGAGAAAATTTTTGAAATATATCTCTTGATCTGATCAGATCTGGACGAACCTGGACCGGGAAATCAGGATTTCCCTTCAACTGGTATCAGAGCCATGGTTCTAAATTGTTTAGATCTAATTTTAATTTTATTTTAATTAGAAAATAAAATGATTTCAGATGTCACATGAGATGTGATCAGATCTGAAATCAAAAAAATTAAAATTAAATGATTTGGATCTAAGAACATGAAGATATGCATGACTAGTTCTAGAATAGAATAGTTCTATAGAATAGTTTTGCATGTCTTTGATTTAATCTGATTAAATCATATTTTAGATCTTCTTATTTACTATTTTCTGATATTATAAGTGTTATAATAACATCTGATAAACAGCAAATAAAAATTATTTAATTTTAAATATCATATGAGATATGATTGATGCATGACTAGACTAAGTTGTAGAATAGTTCTACATAATTGTCTAGATTAGAATTTATTTTGATTAGATCAATTTAAATCTAATTTTTTAGATTATTATGAGATAATTTAGATCTGAAAACATGCATGATTATGATACATGAGATGTATGCAAAATATGCCTTGATTAGATCTAATTTGTATATGAGATATATGATATAGATCTAATAACTGTTTTGTAGATTTACATGTTCCTGATTAAGGCGTTCCTCTTGGCCGTCCGGTCATAAGAATGAAGAAGGGTTTAAAGGCCCTCTCTTCCCATTCGATGGGGTGTTCTTATGATGTGTAGGGGTGCTGCGTGTTCGTCCTTAATCAGAAACCCAAAACTTACTTTCTGCAAAACCCTAGATCCTGAAACCCTAGGATTTATTGTGCATATTTTGTTTATGAACCCTACTTAATTAAGAATTAAGATTATGAAATATTAATTAGGTCTAAAATTGAGAATTTTAGATCTAAGACATATTCATAATACTGGGTTCGGGCTTGGGTAGCTCAATTAGGTCTAAGCGGTTGATCAAACCGAATCAAGAGTTGGTTAGATGGGATCAACAATGCTTAAATTGACCAGCCTAATAGGATTAAGTCTGGGTCAAGATCGAGTCACGATCAAGCAAGACCTAATTAGGCTCAGAGGTTAGAGTCTGGATTGTAGGCTAACCCAATTGGTTCTGGACTCAACAATTTGGTGTCTAAGGTAAGTTTGGCACATACGACCGACTGGTTTTTAATTGGAAGCTACTCGACCTGAATGCATTCTTGTACGAGTTAATGGCATATTCCTTCCACCGGTCTCACTTACCTGGCCATATCTGTTGACACAGTTCTGATCTGAGGTGGTCAATAATCCGAGCTAACCCATGCCACTAGGTTAGTCATAATTGTTATGACTAATGCCAAGTCTAGTTTAATGAGACCTGAATCAATTCTCCCTAAGAAAAGATTAAGTCTGAGGTCTTCCACCATTGTAGATGTGCGGGCCCTTCCCGGGGTTGATTGTTCTCGGCTGGATACAGTGGCTCAGTTGCACCGGAAGATGCAACCATGTCTATTAGGCATTGGATGCTATGGGCTGGAGGATGAGTTGGGCTCAATATTTCCGGATACGGTGAGAGACTCAATTAGGAACCCAGTCTATGCAAATGGTGGGTCTGACTTAACTAAGGAGTGGATCAATATTCCGGATACGGTGAGATTCATGAATTAGAGACCAAGTTTGGGTGCACCATGATTAGAGAATCATTGAACAAGAGTTGTTCACTCATTGGCTAACCCATCACCAATAACTGTTAGGTGAGGTGATGAGTCAGTTGGTGAGACCGCACCACCCACTAGAAATCATTAATCATGGAGATTTTTCGCATCTCTACAGAGGGAGTGTAGGGATCCGAGAAAATAGTGGGAGCTAATTTATTTAAAAATAAAATCCCTAAACAAATTGGTCAAGTCAAAATTACAGTATCTAACTAGAATCTTTGACTCTCTACAGGAAAATGTCTGCGTCCAACCCATTGGCACGTATCCTGGACACACATAGACTGACTGGACCCAATTATAAAGATTGGCTCAGGAACTACAAAATTATTTTGGGTTCAGAGAAGTTAACCACATGTTTTGGACCAGGACCCTCCCACCTTACCAGCCTCGTCCATCCACTGAACAGAGAGCGTCTCTGGAAAAAATGGATTGACGAAGATAATAAGGCCAGATATTACATGTTGGGCTCGATGTCTGATGAGCTCCAGCGCCAACATGAAGATATCGGGACTGCTCGCCAAATGTTGGCTCACCTACAGGAGATGTTTGGTGAACAGAGTCGCGCAGCCAAATATCAAGTCACGAAATGACTTTTTAAGGCTAAGATGCGTGATGGGCAGTCAGTCCAAGATCACTGTCTGACAATGATCAAGGACATGGAAGAGCTTGAGAAGCTCGGTGTGAAGTTGGACTTGGACTCTGCAGAACGATATTATTCTGCAATCCTTGACTGATGCATATGGGCAATTCATCATGAATTACCACATGCATAAACTTCAAAATTCCTTGGCCGAAGTTAATGAATATGCTGGTTACCGCTGAGCTTTCTATGAAAGGTTCTAAAGGCTCAGTTCTTGCTATGGAACGGACTTCTTCCAAAAGAAAGTCTTATGGAAAGAAAAAGAAGTCTGTGAAAAAGCAAAAGGTGGAAGGATCAAAGAAGAAGAAGGCAGAACCGAAGAAGAAGGTCGATGGCAAAGGAAAGTGTTTCCATTGCAACAGCGACGGCCATTGGAAGCGGAACTGCCCTACTTACCTGGCCACCCTGAAGAACAAGAAGGAAGGTCCTTCTGGAGGTATGCTCGTTATTGAGTCTAACCTTACGGTTTCTTCTGCATCCAGTTGGGTGCTTGACTCTGGTTCTAGTGCTCATCTGTGCACTTCTATGCAGGGTCTTGAGGATAGCAGGAGGCTGAGGGATGGAGACATGATCCTACGCATCGGTAATGGAGCAAGAGTTGCTGCAGTAGCCGTGGGAAACATACCCTCTTGCGATTACCATCTGGTTTAGACTTAGTTTTAAAAGACTGTTATTATGTGCCTGCAGCTAGCAGGAATTTGATTTCTGTTTCATGCTTAGCACAAGAAGGTTATGTGATCACCTTCTTTAAGGACCATTGTAACATTCTTTATGAAAGAAATAAAATTGCAAATGGTTTCCTTGTTAATGGTCTTTATCAGTTGCATATTGATGTACCTATTTTAACTATCGAGCAAAACGTGAATGCCAAACGACCTAGGGATAGTCCAAACGACAGATATCTATGGCACCTGAGATTAGGTCATATAGCAGAAGATAGGATTAACAAATTGGAGAAAAATGGGCTATTGAGTCCATTGACTTTTGAGTCATATCCAACTTATGAATCTTGTCTTCAAGGCAAAATGACTAAACTCCCTTTTGTTGGACATGGGGAGAGGGCCACAGATCTCCTTGCCCTAGTACATACTGATGTGTGCGGCCCATTCGATGTGCCGGCTAGAGGCAATTTTGTCTACTTCATTACCTTTACCGATGATCTGTCTAGGTATGGGTATGTGTATCTTATGAGACACAAGTCTGAAGCCTTTGAAAAGTTCAAAGAATTCAGACATGAAGTAGAAAAACAAACTGGAAAAACCCATTAAGGTTCTTCGATCAGATCGAGGAGGTGAATACCTTAGTCGGGAATTTCTAGACTATCTTAAGAAAAATGGCATAGTCTCTCAATGGACTCCACCAGGAACACCTCAACTCAACGGGGTTTCAGAACGGAGAAATCGGACTCTATTGGATATGGTTCGATCCATGATGAGCTTCACAGACCTCCCAGATTTTCTTTGGGGACATTCATTATTAACTTCAATCTATTTACTGAATAGGGTTCCCTCTAAAACCGTTCCTACCACACCGTATGAGATATGGCACGGTAAGAAACCAAGTCTGAGTCATCTCAGAATTTGGGGTTGTCCGGCTCATGTCAAAAGACAACAAGCGGACAAGTTAGAGTTTAGGTCCTTCAGAGCTCGATTCATAGGATATCCTAAAGAGTCATTAGGATACTATTTCTACATTCCAGAAGACCACAATGTGATTGTGAGTCGACATGCCATATTTCTTGAAAAATAGTTTATTCAAGATAGTGGCATTGGAAAGCAGATTAAGCTTGATGAGAAAGTCTCACAAGCAGAACGAGCTAAGGACCAATTGGAACCAAATCAGGTTGAGCCAATAAGAACACTACCTCCTCCACCTCGTAGATCGGAAAGAGTTTCCCATCCCCCTGAAAGATACTTAGGTATTATTTCAGAGGAAAGTAGAGAAAATGTTCCTCGTAGGTAATGGTGCTCATGGAGATGATCCCAAAACCTACAATGAGGCGATATCAGATATCGACTCCGAGAAATGGCTTGAGGCAATGAAGTCAGAGATCGACTCGATGCACTCAAACCAAGTCTGGACCTTGGTAGATCCACCAGAAGGTATAGTACCTATTGGGTGTAAATGGATCTTCAAGAGAAAGATTGGTGCAGATGGGAATGTGGAGACATTCAAGGCTAGACTGGTGGCAAAAGGTTATAGTCAACGCGAAGGCATTGACTATCAGGATACCTTTTCCCCGGTAGCTATGCTAAAATCCATCCGCACATTGCTTGCCGTTGCAGCCTATTTCGATTATGAAATATGGCAAATGGACGTGAAAACGGCATTCCTAAATGGATATCTTGAGGAAGATATCTATATGGAACAGCCGCTAGGTTTCACATCCAGTGATACTGATCACAAGGTTTGCAAGCTGCAAAGGTCCATATATGGACTTAAGCAAGCATCTCGGAGCTGGAACACTCGTTTCAATGATGTGATCAAAAAGTTTGGTTTCATCAAAAATGAAGAGGAACCATGTGTTTTCAAAAGGGTCAGTGGGAGCGCTGTTGTCTTTCCTCGTATTGTACGTGGATGACATCCTCCTTATTGGGAATGATATTCCCATGTTGACATCAGTCAAGATGTGGTTGTCCAAGGAATTCTCCATGAAAGACCTAGGTGAAGCATCCTTTATTCTAGGAATTAAGGTCTATAGGGATAGACCGAATAGGATGCTAGGACTTTCACAGAAAGATGTACATAGAGGAAGTACTAAAGAGGTTTAGTATGGAAAACTCTAAGAGGGGATTAATACCCTTCAGACATGGTATTCATCTTTCCAAGAAGATGTGCCCCAGCACACCTGAGGAAATAGAACGCATGAGCAAGATCCCTTATGCTTCTGCAATAGGGAGCCTCATGTATGCCATGCTATGTACACGACCTGATATAGCCCATGCTGTGAGTGTCACAAGCAGATATCAGTCAAATCCAGGTGAAGAACACTGGACTTCTATGAAATGTATCCTTAAGTACTTGAGAAGAACTAAGGATATGATGCTGGTCTTTGGTAACGGAGAACTCCAAGTTCAGGGATACACAGACTCAGATTTCATGTCTGATATAGATGATCGAAAGTCGACATCTGGCAGACTGTTTGTGCTGGAAGAGTTCCAAGCAAACGGTGATACCACCTCATCCACGATTACCTTGAAAAGGGTTATGTCGAGGTCAAGAGAGTCAACTCCGCAGATAATGTGGCAGACCCACTTACAAAGCCGTTGGGCCAGCAGAAGATCGAAGCCCACCTTGAGAAGATGGGACTTAGACTTGTAGCCAATTGGCTTTAGGACAAGTGGGAGATTGTTAGATATATGTGCCCTAGAAGCCAGAATTGGCTGACACTTGTAATACACTTCTAGGGGCAAAATTATAATTTTGACTATAATCAAATAAAATGGGTTATTTTCTATCACATATGTGTATTTAGTGTCTGTGATACATCCTTTGAGTTAATGGTAATGATAATTCATATTTTCAAGAGTTGAAAATTTAAGACATGAATAATCATTATTAACTCATAAACAGCTCCCGACCATAGGATCATCACGAGGATGGTGATTGATCCGGAAGGTTGGTGTACGATCGCTTCTCTTTAGTAGATGAGTCTTGAGTCTACGGTGTGGAGACACCGGAGCGAGAGTACAGGTACTCGTTAGAGAACGAGGGCACTGAGCGTGACCACCTCGAGTAGTCATTAGGAAGTCTACCTTCTCGTCAATGACTGACTCGATGCTGCAGTAGTGTGTCTGGTTCTTTGACCTGAGGATGCATCGGCAGTTCACCTTGAGGGTGTTATAGTTTGACTACACCATTACTCGATCTCCTAGCCATATGGAACCCTGAGGTGTATGTTGGCTATAGCATGTTCATTGTAGGAACTGGATTGCATCAAGATGGAATCTATCTACCTCGGTGGTAGAGGAGCAGCCCTATGATGATCATGAGAATCAAGTCCAGAAGCCCATGGCCATGGTAGAGTGAAATAATAGAAAGAGTTTCTATTTAGATTTTCACATTGGACTCGAATCGAATGATTACATCATATGACAGAGACTAGGGTTTGACGAGTTCACCTTAACCCTAATCTGATCGGGGCTCAAGATAGAAGAACTTAATCACACAGGTAGCTGCACCAAGAGGTTCGCATTCAGCTCTGATGGGTTGCCACCATATACTGCTAGGTGTCACTGGTGGATTTTGGGAGCAATTAGAATGATTTAGATGATCGATCATTCTAGCTGTGTTCGAATCAGAAGAGTTCTGATCCATCGAAAGGAGTTTCGATGATGTCTATGATAGAGATCATGACATATCCCATTACCATACAGAACTGAACCTAACTGGGTCACACAAACAAGGGTTTGAATCTGGTGATCATCAATTGAACTGATCTAGTTCAATTGATCTGAATGAGATTCAATTAGGTTCAAGGAAATCGTGCTAGCACTCGATTGAACCTAACGTTCTTCTTTTACTATCATAAATAAGTTGTCCTGACTGAGCCAAAGGAGTTTGTGCTCAATCAGAGGCCTTCATATGGTCTGACTGGAGGTTGTCCAAGTCAGAAAGGTTGTCTTATTTTGTAAGACATTACCTGCCATTTTTGGTCACCTGCCATTTCTTGTTCTTTGACTTTGGTCAAAAGTCTACCTTTGACTGGTCAAATGTTGACCATTGACACTTTGACTTTTGACCACATGTCATGCACCTATTGGAGAGCTGGTGGGGGCCTGTCCCCCTGCCAGAACCTGGCAAGGAGAAGGGCGCACGCCAAGGGTGGCGTGAGCCCAAGTAGGAGGCGCCTAGGAGTCCTTGTTGGACAAGGACTCCACCTCCCTTTTGGATTCCAATTCAAGAGTTCTTACTAAGAATCCAAGTTTGACTGGTCTTAGGCACCCTCTAAGGAGGAATCCAGGGGTCTCTATTTTCAACCAATCAGATTTAGATCTGATTTCACAAAGGGTTGTGATTGGTTGAGAGGAAGAGGAGTTGGATCACAAGCTTAGGTCTATAAATAAGACCCTGCGCCCAACCCTAGATTCTAAGCGAATTGCAATTGAGAAACCCCACGCCCCAAGGCTGCCTCTCCCCTCCTTCTCCATGCCATAGTCTCTTCTCCCCTTGCTCTCCACGTCCAAAAGGTGTTTTGGATTTAGGTTGGTGCGATTCAGATCAAGGAAAGGCGATCAAAAGCAAGAAGGCTGCGCTGCTGCAAAAGGACGACTGCAGATCTTCAAAAGAGTTTTGAAGATCCTCCAGATCAGATCCAGATCTGATTTTTGGAGGTGTGATAGAGAAGAAGAGGATCTCCAGATCCAACCCGAGTGGATACCAGTAGAGGCCAGGCGCTTGCGTGGCTAAGATCCAGAACCTTCCGCTGCAATCAGGATCATCTACAGGGTAATAGGATTACCCAAATCAGGTAAATTAAATTTGATTTAATTTATCTTATTTTATTTTATTTATTAAAATAATAATAATCAGATCTGAAACTTATCAAGATCTAATTGAGATCAAGAGAAAATTTTTGAAATATATCTCTTGATCTGATCAGATCTGGACGAACCTGGATCGGGAAATCAGGATTTCCCTTCATGATTGAGGGCTCATTGAACTCAGCAGAAGAGAGATGATCCCAACCCTGAAGAAGAAGAGCACAGATTTATGTGAGCCATGCATCTTTGGTAAATAGCATAGGATGAAGTTTGTAAAAAGTACAAAGCACAGCAAAGGAGTGCTAGATTTAATGCACTTAGATGAATGGGGACTAGCTCCTGTATCAGCTAGAAATTGGGAAAAATATTTTGTCACTTTCATTGATGACTTCTCAAGAAAGGTGTGGGTTTATCTGATCAGAGAAAAGTCAGAGATGTTTGCCTGATTCAAATCTTGGAGAGCCGAAGTTGGAAAAGAGTCAAGAAGATAGGTGAAGTGTTTGAGATCGAATAATGGAGGAGAATATACAAGCCTAGAGTTCAGGAGCTACTGTGAGAAAAATGGTATCAAACACCATTACATAGTGAAGATGACTCTCTAGTAGAATGGTATCATAAAAAGGATAAACCAGACACTGATCGAGAAGGCACGCAGTTTAAGACTGCAGACATCACTTCCAAAATTCTTTTGGGGTGATGCTTTAATCTTTTCTTATTTTCTTGTCAACAGATCCCCTCACCACAAGCTAAATGGAGGCATTCCAGAAGAGATCTGGAGTGAGAAGAAGGTGGAGCTTGGCCACCTAAAGGTCTTCAGTTGCACAGCCTATGCACATGTGGAGGCAATCGAGAGAAGTTGGATCCTAAATCTCAAAAGATGATATTTATAGGATATCCATAAGGAGTCAAGAGATACCTCCTATAGAATCCTGAGGCACAAAAGGTAGTAATTAGCAGGAACATCATTTTTAATGAAAAGAGCATCTTAGAGAGGCCTGAGAGTATAGGAGCAACTGGAGAAATAAAGGTGAACAGCGGTGGATAATCAAAGAATAATAGCATGTAGGTTACATCCACTTACAGAAGTGTTCCTATTGAGGTGGAGCTAGGTAGAAAAATTTTATCTCAGATTAAAAATCAGCATGTAGGACTAGCAATTTAGATGGATGTACAGGATCAATCATAGATTTCAAGCAGAGAGTAGCTTTGCACATGCCCCAGTGTGCTGTTAGAAGATCGATCAAATATGGCATTGATGAGATTATCTTCTATACACTCATCACTGCTAATAAAGATCCAGAGAATTATGTAGAGGTCATGGAGAGTGAGGATCATGATTCATGAATGCAGACCATGATGGAGGAGATGGAATCATTGAATAAAAATCAGACATGGCAGTTGGTGGATCTTCCAAAAGGTGCTCAACCAATTGGCTCAAAGTGGGTGTTCACAAAGAAGGAAGCACCATCAGAATAAGATAGAGTCAGATTCAAGACAAGGCTAGTAGCAAAGAGATACTCACAAAGGGAAGGGATAGATTACACAGAAGTTTTCTTTCTTGTGGTTCGTCATGCATCTATTCAGATTTTATTGTCACTAGTGGCATAGTACAACATGAAGTTGGAATAGATGGATGTGAAGACAGCTTTCCTTCATGGCATATTAGAGAAAAGAATCTATATAAAGCAGCCAAATGATTTCATAGAGATTGGATAAGAGGAAAAGGTGTGTTTACTGAATAGATCACTATATGGCTTGAAATAATCCCCTCATCAGTGGTATTACAAATTTGATAGCTTTGTTTTGAGCCTGGAATTTATCAGATGTGAACATGATAGTTGTGTTTACATCAAGAATGTAGATGAAAAGAATGTCCTATACCTGCTATTATATATTGATGATATGTTCATAGCCAGTAGAAGTATGAAGGCTGTGAAAGGGCTGAAAAGGATATTATCAGTTAAATTTGAGATGAAAGACCTGGGTCCAACACTAAAAATCTTTAGAATGGAGATTTGCAAAGATAGGTGCAAAGGAGTGCTCCATTTATCACAAGGAGGATATATCTAGAAAGTTCTAAAAAGGTTTGGAATGGAGAAGGCCAAATCTGTAAAGACACCATTGCCAAGCCATATGTCTTTCTCTAAGTATTAAAACCTCCAATCAGAAGAAGAGAGATGGATCCTCTTTCACAAATGCTGTAGATAGTGTAATGTATATTATGGTGTGCTGTAAATTAGATATAGCACATGCAATGAGCATGATTAGTAGATACATGGCTAATCCTGAAAAAGAACACTAGAAAGCATTGAAGTGGATATTAAAGTATCTACAGGGAACAAGGGATTTTGGTTTGGTGTTTGGTGGGCAGTCGAGAGGATTTAAAGATAGATGTTCGGGTCCTCTGGAAGGATTTGTAGATGCGAATTATGCAGGTGATCTTGATATAAGGAGCTTTACTACTGGATATCTCTTCTGCATGTATGGTGGATCGGTGTCCTGGAGATCAATCCTTCAATCAATCACGATCTTATCTTCCACAAAGGTCGAGTACATTAGCATTACTGAGGCTGCAAAGGAATCACTTTGGCTTAGGAGGATGATTGTTGAGATGGGGATGGAGTGGAGCGAGGTTAAATTGTATAGTGATAGTCAAAGTGCTCAGCTGCTTGCACAGAAACCAGTCTATCATGCACGCACAAAGCATATAGACGTAACGTATCATAGGATCAGAGAGTTGGTGGAGGAAGGTGAAGTGAACTAATAAAAGTTCATTTAAAGATGAATCAGTTTGATGCACTCACGAAAGTACTCTCTAGAGAAAGTTTTTAGATGTGTGCATTATAGATGGGTTTGCAAGGAAGAGATGAGTTCACAAGAACTTGAAAGCACCAAGATGGAGAATGTGAGCTCAGAAGAGGCACTTCCATGTCTTGAAAATATGAGATGATAGGTCATGAAAAGATGGAAGCAAGTTGGAAGAGAAATCAACCTGAATAGCAAAGTTTAGAAACTTAGCCGACTCATCCTGAGACTAGGTCGAATAAGTTAGAAACTAGATCGGCTTATTCTAGGACTGGGTCAGCTATATCTTAGAAGAAAATATAGATAGAAAATAGTATTTTTGGGCTATTGGTGGATAAAAAGAAAAACAAAAAAAAAATAAACCACCGCCAATTTTTTAGTCAATTCAGAGCGCTGCTTCTTTGTGAAATTCCCAAATTTGCCTTCAAATTATCCACCGTGCGCCGCAAAAAATGCTGACGTCATCCTGACGTCAGCATTGCATCAGTGGGTCGGTCTGTGGTCAAGCCGGACAGTCTGCTGAGCCAATTTTTCTGAACCAAATTTGAAACCGAATCAATTTTTTTTTTTTTTTTTGAAATTCAATTCTGGGCTCGTTTGAAGTCCATTTTGTTTGAAATTTTATTTCATCTGAACCAAAAAAAATAAGATCTTTACATTAGTGGCCTTCTTTCCTACATAAGATTAATAAAAGTATCAATTTCTAAAGAAATAGATTAATTTATTTTATAATTTAATACTTTTATTAGTATATTTTTACCACTTTATCAGGCTACACCATTTAATTTGTGGTGTATTAAGGAGGTATTCCATTCAGAAGAGAATCTCTTTAAATTAAGATAGTCAGAAAACTCACTAGATAGGGTATTCTCTCTAAAAAGATCAGATCGAAGGATTTTTATATATTGTCTAGTTTGTTTTTCGCCATACTTTGATACTCTTTTTAAATTTACAAAGGCTCTAATTTGTGTTTCTAAAAGATACACATATCCAAACCTAGATAAATCACAATTGAATGTAATAAACATAAGAGTATCCTCCTCTAGCTTGAGTTGTCATAGGACCACATACATTCCGTAATGTTACAAGTCCTTAATAACTCCTTCATCCCCTTCTCTATGTCCACTAAATGGAATCTTGGTCATTTTTACCCATAGCATGAATTTCACAAGTTCCCAATGATTCATAATCAAAAAAGGAATAAAGAACTTTTCTTTGTATAACTTGTTAATTCCTAGCCTCACTAATATGACCTAATCGATAATGCCAGAGTAAAGTATTATGTTATGTCATCTCTCTTACGTTTTTCATTTTCATCAATATGAAAATATATTATTATCTTAAACCATAGAGTCAACAAACCATTGCTAAATATGCCAAAATAAATAATTTCATTTAGATATTGATCGAGCAACCCTCGCTCATTACATTAAGACTATAACCTTGTTTTTAATAACAAGGGTATAGATATAATATTTTAATGATCTTAGGCATATAATTAATATTTGTAAGCTCTAAGATCTTCCCAAAGGCAACTTCCCTAATATATTTTGTCCCTACATCTTTCTTGTCTGGAATAGATCTCTCCACGCCATTAAAGCTTTGAAGTCACTTTTCTTCAAACTCTAATTTTCTTATAGCCTCTGCAAAGATTTGCAGATATGAAAATCACAGCGGGTATTCTAAATACCCAAGAATTTGAAATGGAAGAATTTAATGATAAATATAGGTATGTATCTCATACATTACCTTTTGTGCATTATTTTGCACCAGATTCAGCGATTTTGCAAGGTAAGCCTTGCAATTTCCTCTTCCAATGACTATGGTTTGCCATAGTGAAAATAGGTCATTTGTCCGGAGATCTTTTCCCCCTTTTTCTCTTATTTATACCACTTTAGATTCAATTTTCTCTTTTGAACCCTTTTTGCTTGTCTTCTTCTTGGAGATCCCTTCCACAAGAAGAAGAGGATCCTTTATCTTTCTTGATTGGCTTTCTGTTGGTCGTTGAGGCATATTTAATCAGCTAGGCAATGAAGATAGAATTTAGTTATTTCATTGTGATAGTTTCATGACAAACTTAAGGAAATATGATTCTGGGAGTGATTGCAGGATCAAATCCTGACTAACTCTCCATCCATTTATCAAAACCTAATTGACTTAATCTACGTGATTAGGTTCAATTACCACAAACATTGATTTTTGTTGATGTTCTTATCATTCTTGCACGAAATAATTTCTTAGATATCTCATTATCTAGCAGTCCTACTATTGGCTCTGCATAAAGCTTCTTTTAGGATTGAGCAATAATGGCTGAGTATCCATTGTATTCATGCTGCCTCTTAATCTTATTCATAGAGGCATGTATGATCATTTGACAGTAATGGAATCATTTTTGCCACATTCTTATATGTGGACTTATCTTATCTGTGGCATTCATTTCTAATGGCTTAGGATCAGAGGTGTTAAAGAATATAGGTAGAATTTTTTCTTATGACTGAGTACCAATTTTAAGTGTTCTCAACCAGTTCACATAATTTTGACAATCAAATTATTGGACATCCAAAATTTGAACGTATGGAAGTTGGAAAAGCCATTTAATCTACATAATAAAGAATTAATACATAAGCAAATAAGTTCATGATGGACAAACATATTAAAATTAGAAAACTTTAATTTAATTATGTCTCCCACGAAAAATTATAACCCTCTTATTGATTTTCTTAGTGAGAATAAGATCCTACATTCGCTCATTATTAAAAAATTTTTGTGGTTTGCACAAACAAACTTGTTAAAAGCTTCAAAGGTAAGAAACTCTTTTTCAATTGCATTTTATTGCAACTCTCAAAAAAAAAACTTTGCCTTTAAAATATTTAAATAGCTTTATGTTAACACAACTAACTTTAATGTTTTTATTTAACTAGAATTCTTCATTTCTTATAGTCAAAAATGAAATATAACTACTTTTTTGTGGTTACACAACAAAGTAGTATATTCAAATGCGTTAAGCATCTCAATGCACTAGATTAATATTACATCTTTCCCATGATAGATCTTGTGGTTACACAACAGAACTAACATGGTTGGACGATAATAAGAATACTTAGTATGAAGGAAGGCCTTAATTGTAGTGAATATAATATTAGCATTTTCAATCTAAATTAAATAAATTTCAAATTCAGCCAGATTAAATGGAGAGAAATGGGAAGTCTCCCCCATTTGCTTTCCTTAGACACCAATTTAAATTGGCCGGTCAGGACCAAAACGGAACTAATTAAAAAAATCATTTTCTCTTTTACCAATTCAAGAACCGATTTCCTAAACACCGATTGATCAATTAGACAAATCCTGATTATTGAGCTTAAAGATTAATTAACTACAACTTAGAATATAATTTTTTATAGGAGGGATTTAATGGTACTCAATGCACTTAATTGATTCGAAACAACTAAATGCATAAAGTAATCATTGATATCATTAAATGTTGGTACTTATGTCCAATTAACATGTATAATTATTCTAGGACAACACGCCGATTCATTAAATAATAGTGAAATCACTATTATTTCAAGCCTATTACTTAGCGGAAACTTTATTAGAATAATATATACGAAACATAATTCTCCATTATGATAAGTGTGAAAAAGGAATAGACTTTCTATCACATCAAAAATAAAGCAATTGATAAAAAATATACATGTCATATTCTATATTTTTCTTTTTGCCCTATTATACTTTAAGCCAAAAGCATTAATGATTTAAAACCTAATTAAGACCTGGCTCTGATACCACTATTGGATTTGGTGTACAGGGTGGAAGCATGGATTTCAAAGCAAAAACATGAAATCAACATAACAAACCAAAACCGACCAGAGGACCACCTTACATTGAGCAATTAAATCATATAACATGATTTGCTAATATAATAAAGAAAGTATATAGAACATTACCTCTTATCCGCTAAAACCCTAACTAATTGACCTCTGAAATCGTCGACGTCAGGTAGCAGGCTCCAGTCAGGAACGGTGTTCTCCACCAGTGCCCATGTGTTCACCCTCAACTGTTGATCCACACAAAAACTTGATTAAGACACCAGCACCTTTGATTTTATAATATTTAAAGTTCTGAATATATATAGAACTTTTAAGTTAAAAGGGCTAGACCTTCTTGATCTCTTTATGTCACCTTCCTTGCCCTCCTTATCTATCTTTCTTTTTTCTTTTGTCTTCTTAATTTTTTCTTACCTAATCTCTTAGTCATTAAGATGACTTTCTTTATTCTTATAATGAACAAGGTTTAAGATAAGAGAAAGAAGGAAAGAAAATTGGACAAAAAATAAACTCTTGTAAGAAAGAAAAGATAATGTTCACACACCCCGACTCAAGGTGCTACCCCTAGTTTTATAATGTACGTAAGGGTGCCACCTAAAAGATTCATGCCCTTTCCTCATCAAAATCTCATTGCCCCATCAACCAATCTCATTGCCTCATTCAGTAAAAATTGAGATATGGAGTTAGTCCAAGAGGGTGCCTTAAAGCAGCAAGGACTCTTGGAGATTAATTCTACGATAGTTTTTACGAAGAGTTTGCAATGCTTCATCTTTGGCGCCACCCTTTTTATCCATTAGAGATCATGGACAAAAGCCATCCAATGGCTCTAAAAGGGCGATGCCCATCAGCAAGAAGGCGTGGAGATAAACTTTGAATAGTCAAAGTCTCAAGGAGACTTTGACTTAGTCCAAGAGACGTCAAGGAGGGAGTAGGCGACATGGAGTCTTGGGCGGCAAGGGGGTCTTGGCGCACAAAACATCCTAGGCAAAAAAATTTAAAAGGAAAAAGAAGTATTTATCCTATAAGAAGGACACTTCTGTGCCCTATATATCAGATGTCCATGCCCAATTAAAAATATTTACATGGACTAACAGAATGAAGGAAAAGTCAAAGAAGGTAGGCGCCATCTTATTCCATGCACCAAAGAGTCCTTTGCGCATGAAAGACCTTCACACACACAAGAAAGAGACTCTCTGGCATGCAGTGGTATAGTATGTTGGCACCCAATCTGAAGCCCAATCAATCCTAGCGTTAATCCAACTCAAGACAATTTCTTCTTGGCTCAAATCGGATTTAATTAGCCACAAATCGGAAGCCGATTTCGAATCCAATTCGAATCCAGATGCTAGGGTTTGCTATATTGTGCTAGCATATTCATCTTGCAAACATGGTCTAATCTAATTAGACCCTTAACCAATTCTCTTTATGTGTGACCCTATTGAATTCACATTCTAAACCAGCAGTGAGTCAGAGGTGTGATTTGACCAAAAATTTGGTTAGAACTCAACAAACTGATTTAGGTCAAAATAAGCCAACCCAATTTGACTTAATTTAGAAACACTTTTCTAATTTAATGATCAAATTAAGAATTTTTAATTTGGATTCAAACCCACAAGACATGATTGACGTCTAGCGAATGTATCATGATTACCAAAAGATTGTCGAAATTTTGATTAGAAATACAAGAATATCCTTCAGTGAAAATATCACTGCAACTAGATCCTTCTCTATCTTCTTGCATTCCTGAATATGACTCTAGGTATGGAAATATGTCAATCTCAATTCATATTTATTCTCTCTTTCAATTTATGATAATGACTATTTAATTAGAAATTATAGAAATCATTTTTTAATTTCATCATGCTTTGATCAAAGTCTTCCTGAAATCATTATTTTGTTGAAGCAGGTAGGATGCTATTTTCTCTTACCAGGAGAGATCGATTTCTTGCTTAACCTACTCACAATCTTCATATATATAATTACCATATCCACGCATCATCCCGTACATAATAAGTCACGAATGTGACTACTGAACCAAAATATGGATTTAATATTATATTAAAATTCTTTGATAGTTTTACAGGTCAAAGGATTACATGCTAAATTCCACTATTGAGAACCATCTATTGACATGTAGATAAGACTACCATTAGATATTTCTCAATTTGGATATCAATTCAGTGAATCATTCTCTACTAATGAGCATCCACATTCTTGTATTAGTGTCGTACACAAGTTATTATGAGATCAATCACCCTCTTAATTGAGCATACAGAGAATGTGCTAGTCTTACCAAAAAATATTGATCCATAACTTAATGTCCCATCGACTAAGAATATTTAAATTAAGGTTTTAAGAATTTTTTAGGTCTCACCTAGTATGATCTCGTCATAATCCTAAACATCATAGCCCTAATTTATAGAGTCATTCATAATCTTAAAAAAATAAGATACTGCATATGATGAAATAAAATGCCTTTATTTATTAAAAATATCATTACATGATTCTGGAAGACAAAGAACATCCCAAAAATAAAATTGGCTTGAGGGCATATTCCTTTCAAGCCATGCATCTTTGGTAAACAACATAGGATGAAGTTTGCCAAAGTACCAAGATATAGTGGAAGGAGTGCTGGATTTTTAGTGCACTCAAGATATGTGGGGACCAGCTCTATGTATCAGAAGCTAGGAAGGTAGGGTAAACATATTTTATCATCTTTTATTTGATCGACTTCTCAAGCGAAAGGTGATGCATTTATTCGGATCAAGAGAAAAAGTCAAATTATGTTTGCCCGATTCAAGCTTGGAGAGCCTAAGTTGAAGGAGTCAGAAAGACAAGTGAAGTATTTGAGCGTTGGGATAATGGAGGAGAATATACAAGCCTAGAGTTCAGGCAGTACTATGAGAGGGAAATGGTTATCAAATACCATTATACAGTGAAGATGACTCTCTCTGATAGAAATGGGTTCCGTAGAAAGGCACATGAACTGGACACTGACTCGAGAAGGCATGGAGTATTACGGCCTAGCTATCACTTCCAAAATTTTTTTTGCGTCGAGTATGCTTTAACTTTTTCTTTTATTTTTCTTGTCAAACAGGTCACTTACCTCAAGACTGAAATGGAAGGCATTCCAGAAGAGGTCTAGAGAATGAAAGAAGGTGGAGAGTTATGATACTTGAAGATCTTCAGTTGCCACAGCCTATGGCACCATTGTGGAGCCGCAATCGAAAAAAGTAAGTTGGATCCTAAATCTCAAAATTGACATTTATAGGATATCCACAAGGAGTCAAGGTCTATCTTGGAAATCCTGAAGTCACAGGAAGATGTTGATCAGGAACAAAGAATGACCAGTAGGAACATCATTTTTGATGAAAAGAGCATCTTAGAGAGGCCTGGGAGTACAGGAGCAACTGAAGAAATAAAGATGAATAGTGGTGGTCAATCAGAGAATGATGGCATGCAGGTTACGTCCACTGACAGGAGTATTCCTGTTGAGGTGGAGTTGGGCAAAAATGTTTTATCTCAGATTGAAAATCAGCATGGAGGGCTAGCAGTTCAGATGGATGTACAGGATCAATCACAGATTTTAGATAGAGATGTACCAGTGGGAGTGGCTTTGTATTATGAAAATTAATTTCACACATGGACCAGCGTGGTTGCTAGTGATCAGCCAAGCAACAAGGAAGAACTCCTTAGAGATTACTATAGAAGCACGATAAATGGATTCAAGGAATAGAGAAGAAGAGTAGTAGAGATTTTTAGGAGAAAAAAGCTTTATTTCAATGAATTCAACATCATATACAATCTTGACATATTTTTAGTATATATACTTTATAAAAGAGTCAAGCCCCAAGCTCATAGGAAAACTTCTCAAATTTAAAACAACCCACGTACAGAGAACATACCCGCAAAAACTGAGCTTGAAAAAACTCTCCAAATCTAAAACAAACCCATGTACACAAAAGATACCCACAAAAAATTGAGGCTGACTTTAGGTTTTAGACTGAGCCAGCTAACCTATGGATTGAGCCGAACCCAATTCAGACTGAGCCGATCCAGTTGGTGTACCATTCAGACTTGTAGCCGATGATGTATGTACTATTG